>BQNB010030286.1:12560-55000 GCA_026074375.1 Tanacetum coccineum
TTGAAGTGATGTTTTAATTAAGCGGTGATTAATATATATTCCCAAATTCGGTCAAATACCACCTGATGCGCGGATCGACCACTTCTTGGTCAAAACGCAACACTTAGTGTTTTTTTCGGGAAATTAGGGTTTCAAAACATGTGTTTTCAATGGACAAAACGCAATGACTTTAGTCAAAACGCAAGAGTTCTTGGTCAAAACGCAACACTTGATCAAAACGCAACACTTGATCAAAACGCAACAATTGATCAAAACGCAACGTGTCTACTCAAAACGCAACGTCTACTCAAAACGCAACGTGTCTACTCAAAACGCAACACTTCTTGGACACAAAACGCAATGGATAAAAAATTTGGGCAGAGTAACGTTTTAGTCAAAACGCAATGATAATCTTCAAAACGCAACCTGTGGAGACAAAACGCAATGGTCAAAACGCAGTGACTCAAAACGCAGTGACTCAAAACGCAATGCCTCAAAACGCAGTGACCAAAACGCAATGGTCAAAACGCAGTCTCTTTTCTTCAAAACGCAATGTCTCGATACTCAAAACGCAACCAAGAAATTTTGTCAAAACGCAACAAGAACTTTGTCAAAACGCAGTGACGAAAAAACTTCAAACTTGCTCGATTTTACCCTTTTTGCCACGAAATGAATTGTAGAACCTCACTAAACGATACAAGGGTTTGTTTTAAGCACAAAGGTACACAACTTTAACACCTTAACCACGAAAATCAAATCAAAACGTGGTTTTTGCTTGTTTTACTATTTCGAACCAAACAACTAAATGATACACGAAATTCGAATGTTTTAAACCACGAATCAAACACGAAAACACCCGAGGCTCTGATACCAAATGTCGGTAACCCTTTATCACTTCACTTCAATAAGATTAACAAGAAAATTAGGAAGAATGTAGAGAGAGAATCTAGAGAGAGAAAGTTAGAGAGAAAAATGGAAAATGGATGATTAACTTGAAATGTTACAAATGAACCAACCACCTCACCTTCCTTGGTGAGGTGTATTTATAGGCTTGCATGCCTTTAGTAATTCTACGGGTCGGGCTCGGTTTTACTTGGGCTTTCACCCGATACACGTGACCGGTTAGATTACAAATAAGAGCCCGTTTACCCGTCTAGCCTATTACAACGTATATTAATTTAGTGACCGAGACCATTTCTTTGATAATTCTAGCATACAATGGTGTTCAGGGTATAATCTAAGGTGTTCCAAATAGTTTTGCAAGTTAGGGTTCCATCTAAAGCAAGGGTTTATCAAGATCAAGTTAGGGTTTTCATAATCAAGGTTTGGGGTTTTCATAAGGATTTTGGGTTTAGAATCAAAATCTAGGGTTTCTAGTTCATCACATACTTGTTGCATTCCGGATCATTCTTGATGTTTCATTTTATTGATTTTCTATAATCAATACATTTCACTTGAGGTGAGTCTTTATAGCCTTGTTTTCATTTTACTCTTTTGGGGGATAATACATGCTCTTTTACTTTAATGATCTGTAAATTAATATTAACACTTTTCAAGACTATGAGAGTCTTCATAGCCCCATTTTCATTTTACTCTTTTGGGGGAAAATACATGCTCTTTTACTTTAGTGATCTGTAAATTAATATTAACACTTTTCAAGACTATGTGAGTTTATAGCCCCTCTTTCACTTGTTTTACATTTACTTTACAAATATCAGGGAAGAAATACATGCTCGTTATAACTTGTTTACATATTCATTTACAATCTCTTTTACATACTTGATTGCATACTTGATTTTGTAACTTGGTTACACACTCGTTTACATACACATTGACAAAACTATTTACTTACTCATGGCAAACTCGTTACAAATATGTTATACACTCATTTTCATATCTCACAGTGAGATACAATACTCGTTTTCACATATGGACGCAACAACTATTACTTTCATTCTAATGATTACGGATTAGCTTAAGTTGCATGAATTGTTATTTACTCTGAGGGTAAGCGCGAATGTTATAAGATAGATCTATTCGGGATTGACAATCCCCGATCGGGTGATTAGCTATCACTGGAGACGAACGTTATACCATGTCGAAGCACAACTGGATTGGTATCTATAGGGCCAACAACCACATACATACGAACAAATATTGTACCTTGAATAAAGTGGCATACATATAAGTCTACGCAGCAGTTTCATGAACTTAAAGTAGTCGTAATCACTCATTTGGCACTACATATGTTGGGATTTATTGATTTGATGATATTTTTAATTATCATTTCATGATATTTTTAATTATGATGCATACTTTGAACAATTATGGTCCAACTTCCATACGTACAATTTTGTGACTATTATATAGGTTGAAATGGTCATACACACTTTGCAAATCTTTGGTTCAACATTTATACTTAAACAAACCTATGAACTCACCAACTTTATGTTGACACTTTTAAGCATGTATTTCTCAGGTGAATTAGATACTTGACTTATCTGGTGTGCATTGGAGTCCAAACTTTACAATATTACATTCATGGATTTCTACAAATAAATCTCGTTGTATTATTTCAGTCTTACATTATTGATGCATACTTTGGGACAAATGTTACAACAATTCATATTTTAAGAAAATCAACGAGATTACTTTTCAAATGACTCATTTAGAGGTCGTTCTCTCATATCTTGTGCTGTTGTATTATGAAGTAACGCTCCCGGACATATTTTCGCTGCGAGTGAATTTGGGTGTGTTACAGATTGGTATTCAGAGCCAAGGTTATAGAGAACTATGTTGCATATTTTACCTAGACTATAACCGTTCACAAACATTGCATCACATCTAACTTTTTCATGTGCATACACACTACTTGCTTACTTGCTTACGTGACTTATATATGTGTATATATATACCTACTTTCTCTTGCGTATATTTTACACTTGTTTATATAAGAGTTATCTATATAAATACTAGGATTTTTCCCAAGACATTGTGAATGACACGATGGTCTTTAAAACTTTTCATGACTTTACATAATACCGTTTACATAACATTAAAACATATTACAGTCCGCCAATTCCATTAGTTACCTTACCATTCAACTCCGAGTTTGAACACCCACCTCATACTATTAAAACACCTACGTCATCTTGTGACCCATCTTACCTAGTGAAACCTAAGTTGGAATCTTTCTTAGACTCTATCTCTTGTAAGGAATTCATGTTATACTTCCTTTTACATGTTCATTGTACTATGTGGATGATTTTAAATTACCTATCAAACTCATGTGTCATGAAAACTTCGTCGATTTCACTTTAACTCTTTAATCATTTATGCAAGCCATTCTTTAAAATATTATAGCCCTTCAAATATTTTTACAACGACTTTATGAACTATTTCACTATCATATGATAAGCTGTTTTACAAATCATTGATAATCATCTTGCTATCGCCAAACGAATTAACATTTCATAAACCATTCTACAATCTCTTTATAAACTACTTTTACCATCGTCTTATGAATCATCTTGTTCTTACGTTATGAAACCATTTTTCATCACATAAATTATTTTACTATCACCCCATAAGCTATTTAGCTATTGTCTTGTAAACCATCTTACGGTTTTCTCGCAAACCATTTTGTTGTCATCCTATAAACAACCTTACATTCATATTGTGAATCATTTTGTCATCTTATAAAACTTTTTGATACTTCCTTATACATAACACTATTTTGACGAAAATAAGCATTTCATCGTTAGTCCTCAAATATACATGGCCTGATCACCTATGTATAATTCAGGAAGGACCATGCCATGCTGAAATTAGTCACCTTGAAACTTTTGACAAAATCAAATCTCTACCTACATCTCTGAAATGCAAAATTTTTATGTCTATATTCATAAGACATGTTTGTTACGGGAAACTGAACTAGTAACCATAGCAACTAGGTAGACCTTTATGCCACATTACTATAGGAAGTCGACATCATCTCACACCAAATTCTAAGAGTCTTCATGGTATAAACAAGGAGTTAAAAACATTAAGATAACAAAGTTGATTAGCGCATATGATTAAGATAAGTATCCGCACCTCTTCACCAACACCATTCCGGAAGGCAACTCAGCATGAATTTTGGGACGAAATTCTTTTAACACGGGGATACTGTAACAACCCTCATTTTCGATTCATTTTACGCCAATAAATATTCAAATATTTATTTTAAACTTTTACGCGTTTACTTTTAATTCCAACCATTTAGTTAAATCGCGTAAACTAAAAATCAACATTCAACTTAAACCGACATCAAACAAATAAAAGTTTACGTCAAACAACTGTTATATAATTTTACGGAGATAATTTATAACTTTTCATATTTTTCTAGATATTTTCTTAGATATTTTTCTAGATATTTTTCTAGATATTTTCTTAGATATTTTCTTAAATATCTTCTAGATATTTATCCTATAAATACTACACATTCACTAGACTTTTCACTTTATTCATTCATATACCAAAAACCCCACAATCTCTCTTTCTCTCCTTCATTTCCCACGACACAAAACACCACCATAGGATCTTCATTTCCTTCTATTTCTTTGATAATTCTAGCATACAATGGTGTTCAGGGTATAATCTAAGGTGTTCTAAGTAGTTTTGCAAGTTAGGGTTCCATTTAAAGCAAGGGTTTATCAAGATCAAGCTAGGGTTTTCATAATCAAGGTTTGGGTTTTCTTAAGGATTTTGGGTTTAGAATCAAAATATAGGGTTTCTAGATCATCACATACTTGTTGCATTCTGGATCATTCTTGACATTTTATTTTATTGATTTTCTATAATCAATATATTTCACTTGAGGTGAGTCTTCATAGCCCCATTTTCATTTTACTCTTTTGGGGGAGAATACATGCTCTTTTACTTTAATGATCTGTAAATTAATATTAACACTTTTCAAGACTATGTGAGTTTATAGCCCCTCTTTCACTTGTTTTACATTTACTTTACAAATCTCAGGAAAGAATACATGCTCGTTGTAACTTGTTTACATATTCATTTACAATCTCTTTTACATACTTGATTGCATACTTGATTTCGTAACTTGGTTACACACTCGTTTACATATACATTGAGAAAACTGTTTAAATACTCATGGCAAACTCGTTACAAATATGTTATACACTCATTTTCATATCTCACGGTGAGATATAATACTCGTTTTCACATATGGACGCAACAACTATTACTTTCATTCTAATGATTACAGATTGCTTAAGTTATATGAACTGTTAACTACTCGGAGGGTAAGCGCGAATGTTATAAGATAGATTTATTCGGGATTGACAATCCCCGTTCAGGTGATTAGCTATCACCGGAGACGAACGTTATACCATGTCGAAGCACAACCGGATTGGTATCTACAGGGCCAACAACCACATACATACGAATAATTACCGTGCCTTGAATAAAGTGGCATACATATAAGTCTACACAACAGTTTCATGAACTTAGAGCAGTCGTAATCACTCATTTGGCACTACATACTTGAAACATTTGGTGATATTTTTAATTATCATGCATACTTTGAACAATTCTGGTCCAACTTCCATATGTATAATTTTGTGACTATTATAAGGGTTGAAATGGTCATACACACTTTGCAAATCTTTGGTTTAACATTTATACTTAAACAAACCTATGAACTCACCAACTTTATGTTGACACTTTTAAGCATGTATTTCTCAGGTGAATTAGATGCTTGGCTTATTTGGTGTGCATTGGAGTCCAAACTTTACAAGATTACATTCATGGATTTCTACAAACAAATCTTGTTATATTATTTCAGTCTTTATTGATGCATACTTTGGGACAAATGTTACAACAATTCATATTTTAAGAAAATCAACGAGATTACTTTTTAAACGACTCATTTAGAGGTTGTTCTCTCATATCTTGTGCTGTTGTATTATGAAGTAACGCTCCCGGATATATTTCCGCTGCGACTCAATTTGGGGGTGTTACAGATTGGTATTCAGAGCCAAGGTTATAGAGAACTAGGTTGCATATTTTACCTAGACTATAACCGTTCACAAACATTGCATCACATCTAACTTTTTCATGTGCATACACACTACTTGCTTACTTGACTTATATATGTATATATATCTACTTTCTCTTGCGTATATTTTACACTTGTTTATATAAGAGTTATCTATATAAATACTATGAATTTTCTCGAGACATTGTGAATGACACGATGGTCTTTAAAACTTTTCATGACTTTACATAATATCGTTTACAAAACATTGAAACATATCACAGTCCTCCAATTCCATTAGTTACCTTACAATTCAACTCCGAGTTTGAACACCCACCTCATACTATTAAAACACCTACGTCATCTTGTGACCCGTCTTACCTAGTGAAACCTAAGTTGAAATTTTCTTTCTTAGACTCTATCTTCGGTAAGGAATTCACGTTATACTTCCTTTTACATGTTCATTGTACTATATGGATGATTTTAAATTACCTATCAAACTCATGTGTCATGAAAACTTCGTCGATTTCACTTTAACTCTCTAATCATTTTTGCAAGCCATTCCTTAAACTATTATAGGCCTTTAAATATTTTTACAACAACTTTATAAACTATTTCACTATCATATGATAAGCTGTTTTACAAATCATTGATAATCATCTTGCTATCGCCAAACGAATTAACATTTCATAAACCATTCTACAATCGCTTTATAAACTACTTTTACCATCGTCTTATGAATCATCTTGTTCTTACGTTATGAAATCATTTTTCATCACATAAATTATTTTACTATCACCCCATAAGCTATTTAGCTATTGTCTTGTAAACCATCTTACGGTTTTCTCGCAAACCATTTTGTTGGTATCCTATAAACAACCTTACATTCATATTGTGAATCATTTTGTCATCTTATAAAACTTTTTGATACTTCCTTATACATAACACTATTTTAACGAAAATAAGCATTTCATCGTTAGTCCTCAAATATACATGGCCTGATCACCTATGTATAATTCAGGAAGGACCATGCCATGCTGAAAGTAGTCACCTTGAAACTTTTGACAAAATCAAATCTCTACCTACATCTCCGAAATGCAAAATTTTTGTGTCTATATTCATAAGACATGTTTGTCACGGGAAACTGAACTTGTAACCATAGCAACTAGGTAGACCTTTACGCCACATTACTATAGGAAGTTGACATCATCTCACACCAAATTCTAAGAGTCTTCATGGTATAAACAAGGAGTTAAAAATATTAAGATAACAAAGTTGATTAGCGCATATTAGGAGGATTAAGATAAGTATCCGCACCTCTTCACCAACACCACTCCGGAAGGCAACTCAGCATGAATTTTGGGACGAAATTCTTTTAACACGGGGAGACTGTAACAACCCTCTTTTTCGATTCATTTTACGCCAATAAATATTCAAATATTTATTTTAAACTTTTACGCGTTTACTTTTAATTCCAACCGTTTAGTTAAATCGCGTAAACTAAAATTCAACATTTAACTTAAACCGACATCAAACAAATAAAAGTTTATGTCAAACAACTGTTATATAATTTTACGGAGATAATTTATAACTTTTTATATTTTTCTATATATTTTTCTAGATATTTTCCTAGATATTTTCTTAGATATTTTCTTAAATATCTTCTAGATATTTATCCTATAAATACTACACATTCACTAGACTTTTCACTTCATTCATTCATATACCAAAAACACCACAATCTCTCCTTCATTTCCCACGACACAAAACACCACCATAGGATCTTCATTTCCTTCTATTTCTTTGATAATTCTAGCATACAATGGTGTTCAGGGTATAATCTAAGGTGTTCCAAGTGGTTTTGCAAGTTAGGGTTCCATTTAAAGCAAGGGTTTATCAAGATTAAGCTAGGGTTTTCATAATCAAGGTTTGGGTTTTCATAAGGATTTTGGGTTTAGAATTAAAATATAGGGTTTCTAGTTCATCACATACTTGTTGCATTCTGGATCGTTCTTGACGTTTCATTTTATTGATTTTCTATAATCAATACACTTCACTTGAGGTGAGTCTTCATAGCCCCGTTTTCATTTTACTCTTTTGGGGGATAATATATGCTCTTTTACTTTAATGATCTGTAAATTAATATTAACAATTTTCAAGACTATGTGAGTCTTCATAACCCCGTTTTCATTTTACTTTTTTAGGGGAGAATACATGCTCTTTTACTTTAGTGATCTGTAAATTAATATTAGCACTAATCAAGACTATGTGAGTTTATAGCCCCTCTTTTACTTGTTTTACATTTACTTTACAAATCTAAGGGAAGAATACATGCTCGTTATAACTTGTTTACATATTCATTTACAATCTCTTTTACATACTTGATTGCATACTTGATTTCGTAACTTGGTTACACACTCGTTTACATACACATTGACAAAACTGTTTAAATACTCATGGCAAACTCGTTACAAATATGTTATACACTCATTTTCATATCTCACGGTGAGATACAATACTAGTTTTCACATATGGACGCAACAACTATTACTTTCATTCTAATGATTACGGATTAGCTTAAGTTGCATGAACTGTTAATTACTCGGAGGGTAAGCGCGAATGTTATAAGATAGATCTATTCGGGATTGACAATCCCCGTTCGGGTGATTAGCTATCACTGGAGACGAACGTTATACCATGTCGAAGCACAACCAGATTGGTATCTACAGGGCCAACAACCACATACATACGAATAATTACTGTGTCTTGAATAAAGTGGCATACATATAAGTCTACGTAGCAGTTTCATGAACTTAGAGTAGTCGTAATCACTTATTTGGCACTACATACTTGAAACATTTCGTGATATTTTTAATTATCATGCATACTTTGAACAATTGTGGTCCAACTTCCATACGTACAATTTTGTGACTATTATAAGGGTTGAAATGGTCATACACACTTTGCAAATCTTTGGTTCAACATTTATACTTAAACAAACCTATGAACTCACCAACTTTATGTTGACACTTTTAAGCATGTATTTCTCAGGTGAATTAGATTCTTGGCTTATCTAGTGTGCATTGGAGTTCAAACTTTGCAAGATTACATTCATGAATTTCTACAAACAAATCTCATTGTATTATTTCAGTCTTACATTATTGATGCATACTTTGGGACAAATGTTACAACAATTCATATTTTAAGAAAATCAACGAGATTACTTTTCAAACGACTCATTTAGAGGTCGTTCTCTCATATCTTGTGTTGTTGTATTATGAAGTAACGCTCTCGGACATATTTCCATGCGACTCAATTTGGGGGTGTTATAGATTGGTATTCAGAGCCAAGGTTGTTGGGAAATATATTGTAAAAGACTTAATACTGGTAGTATAACAGTTAAGTCTGGCAGTACTAAGTTAAGTCTGGCAGTACTATAGTTAGTACTGTTAGAGTAGCAGTACTATAGTTAGTACTGGTGTTATTTAGTTAAGTCTGTTTATGTAACAGAATAGTGATAATAGTTATCTTAGAGATATTTTAGGAGAAATCTTAGGAAAGGATATGCATTATCCTTTCACACGTTTTGTATAGCCTTTTAGGGTTTTCTTGGTGTATAAAAGGAACCCTACGGCATAGAGTTATAAAATATAACAAATAGTAGCATTGAAGCTTAATAGAAATCAATAGCAAAGTTAGTATTATATTGTGTTCTTCTTAATACTTGTGTTAAGATTCCGCATTAACACTTGATATTCATAGTCAGTGTCTCTCACATAGTTGATTTGGATTTATTCAAGTTAGTTATTGTCTTACAAAGGCTATACAGATCCAACACAAGGACCTACAAGTGGTATCAGAGCCTGGTGGCTTGTGATATCTAGGATCTACAAGGTTTTTGGTATCGTGTTCTTGATGAAAAGAATGATTGAATTTTCTGTTTTAGGCGATTGGCTGATTTGGTAAAGATTAGGGTTTTTGCAAACCCTAATTTAATAAAAACAGGATTGGTGATCTATAATGTTCCTACTAGCTTTAGTGAGTTAATCTTTGGATTGATGATGAACCCTAGTATGAATGAATGATGAAGGAAACAAGAGCATAAGAAGATACAAGATTTAGGAATTACAAAACTCTAATGGTTGAGTTTCTTGTTGTCGTGATAATGGAGCAGCAGGTCTTTATGTTTTGACGTGCAAGGTTACATGAGAAGCTCTATTGGTGGTACATTAAGATCGATACAAGTTATTGATTTAACAAATGCTGCTCGATGTTGACTTAATACTGTCAATAAAATGTTTTTACTGCTCGTTTTTGTTAATATTGTTAGCTTCATGGATGTTTGTACTGCTATGGTAATTTACTACTCCTCGCCTTGAATTTAGTACTGCTTAAAATAGAAGCAGTTTGTTACTACTGCTATTGGGCGTAATGGAAGTAAGTGCTGCTAGCTTTGTGTTTATAAAAAGTTAATACTGCCAGTTTCATCTGATATCGTACAATGAAGAGAGTTAGTACTGCTAGTTACACTCGATATCGAATAACACATATGGTTTGGATCTTAGATAGAAGTGAAATTATTTCAGTGTATTCTTATTGATTTTATGGCTCATTTTGGGATTGAAGATGTGATTACGAAGACGATTGATTATCACTTATTTGATGTTGTAGTTGAGTTTCACAGATGCGTGTTCTTATCATACCTTTTAGCAGGAGGTAACTTGTTCGTGCTTATAAACGATGTGACGAAGACTTGACGAATCTAGCAAAGGTGTGTGATTTTTCTTATGGTGCTCAATGCTCACATTTGCTATCACTTAGTATGTGTCTCATATAAGATGAGGATTTTGTCAAGAGGTTGCGGTCTACTTATAATTTTTGGTCTCAGTATGAGTTTGGAGTCACGTGGATAGTACAAGATATAAGACACAAGTTTGGGATATTCTACTTCTTTATCAAATTCGTTATACTTAGTTTTCTTTATCAGTGATCATTACATAGAGGCTACAGAGTTTGAGATTCAAGAGATGGTAAACATATTAATCTCAGGGGAAGCTTATTGTTAAAATGTTTAACCATCTACATGCACCACTTGAGGGGAAGGTCATTACTACTGCTAGTCATTGTTAATACTGCTAGTTTACACTTTCTACTTGTTGAGTTCATTATTTGTGTTGAACTTCATGGAGGGTAATTTGAGTCAGTAGAAAGCTTGGATTAAAAGTCTTGATATATGATGTGTGGTTGTGAAGATCAAAGTTGCATACAGTCCCCTATTGAATGAAGACAAAAAGGGGAAGATGATTATATGAAAGCAACTTATAGATCCTGTGTTGGTAGCATGGCATGGAGAGTTTAACTTAAGGGGAAGACCTTAAGTTACGGGGAAGCAGTTAGCAGTTTACAAGGAAGTTTTGTTTCATTCAGGGAGATGATTACATCTCAACTTCAGGGGAAGCTTTGGCTTTATGATGAAGTTCGTACACGACTTTGTTTGTTTTGTCATCATCAAATAGGGGAAGATTGTTGGGACTCTAGATTTGATGAGACAAAATAAATAAAAGAATGAAACATAAGGACTAAATCTAGCAGATCAGAATTCTACAAGCTGGTGGAGTATTATGAAGATTTGGTCAAAGTCTACAAGATTAAGATTAGGAAAGTATTTAATTAGTTTAAATAGTTTCCTTATCATATTAGGAAAGTATTTAATTAGTTTAAATAGTTTCCTTATCATATTAATTTACTTCCTTTGTTAGTCCTCAAATATACATGGCCTGATCACCTATGTATAATTCAAGAAGGACCATGCCATGCTGAGAGTAGTCACCTTGAAACTTTTGTAAAAATCAAATCTCTACCTACATCTCCGAAATGTAAAAATTTTGTGTCTATATTCATAAGATGTGTTTGTCACGGGAAACTGAACTAGTAACCATAGCAACTAGGTAGACCTTTACGCCACATTACTATAGGAAGTCAACATCATCTCACACAAAATTCTAAGAGTCTTCATGGTATAAACAAGGAGTTAAAAACATTAAGATAACAAAGTTGATTAGCGCATATTAGGAGGATTAAAAAAAGTATCTGCACCTCTTCACCAACACCACTTCGGAAGGCAACTCAGCATGAATTTTGAGACGAAATTCTTTTAACACGAGGAGACTGTAACAACCCTTATTTTTGAGTCATTTTACACCAATAAATATTCAACTATTTATTTTAAACTTTTACGCGTTTACTTTTAATTCCAACCGTTTAGTTAAATCGCGTAAACTAAAAATCAACATTCAACGTAAACCGACATCAAACAAATAAAAGTTTACGTCAAACAACTGTTATATAATTTTACGGAGATAATTTATAACTTTTCATATTTTTCTAGATATTTTTCTAGATATTTTCTTAGATATTTTTCTAGATATTTTTCTAGATATTTTCTTAGATATTTTTTTAAAATACTACACATTCACTAGACTTTTCACTTTATTCATTCATATACCAAAAACACAATCTCTCTTTCTCTCCTTCATTTCCCATGACACAAAACACCACCATAGGATCTTCATTTCCTTCCATTTCTTGGATAATTCTAGCATACAATGGTGTTCAGGGTATAATCTAAGGTGTTCCAAGTGGTTTTGCAAGTTAGGGTTCCATTTAAAGCAAGGGTTTATCAAGATCAAGCTAGGGTTTTCATAATCAAGGTTTGGGTTTTCATAAGGATTTTGGGTTTAGAATCAAAATATAGGGTTTCTAGTTCATCACATACTTGTTGCATTCTGGATCATTCTTGACGTTTTATTTTATTGATTTTCTATAATCAATACATTTCACTTGAGGTGAGTCTTCATAGCCCCGTTTTCATTTTACTCTTTTGGGGGAGAATACATGCTCTTTTACTTTAATGATCTGTAAATTAATATTAACAATTTTCAAGACTATGTGAGTCTTCATAACCCCGTTTTCATTTTACTCTTTTGGGGGAGAATACATGCTCTTTTACTTTAGTGATCTGTAAATTAATATTAACACTTTTCAAGACTATGTGAGTTTATAGCCTCTCTTTCACTTGTTTTACATTTACTTTACAAATCCCAGGGAAGAATACATGCTCGTTATAACTTGTTTACATATTCATTTACAATCTCTTTTACATACTTGATTGCATACTTGATTTCGTTACTTGGTTACATACTCGTTTACATACACATTGACAAAACTGTTTACATACTCATGGCAAACTCGTTACAAATATGTTATACACTTATTTTCATATCTCACGGTGAGATACAATACTCGTTTTTCACATATGGACACAACAACTATTACTTCCATTCTAATGATTACGGATTAGCTTAAATTGCATGAACTGTTAATTACTCAGAGGGTAAGTGTGAATGTTATAAGATAGATCTATTCGGGATTGACAATCCTCGTTCGGGTGATTAGCTATCACTGGAGACGAACGTTATACCATGTCGGAGCACAACCGGATTGGTATCTACAGGGCCAACAACCACATACATACGAACAATTACCGTGCCTTGAATAAAGTGGCATACATATAACTCTACGCAGCAGTTTCATGAACTTCGAGTAGTCGTAATCACTCATTTGGCACTACATACTTGAAACATTTCGAGATATTTTTAATTATCATGCATACTTTGAACAATTCTGGTCCAACTTCCATACGCACAATTTTGTGACTATTATAAGGGTTGAAATGGTCATACACACTTTGCAAATCTTTGGTTTAACATTTATACTTAAACAAACCTATGAACTCACCAACTTTATGTTGACACTTTTAAGCATGTATTTCTCAGGTGAATTAGATGCTTGGCTTATCTGGTGTGCATTGGAGTCCAAACTTTACAAGATTACATTCATGGATTTCTACAAACAAATCTCGTTGTATTATTTCAGTCTTACATT
The DNA here is from genome assembly GCA_026074375.1 of Tanacetum coccineum. Lineage (NCBI taxonomy): Eukaryota > Viridiplantae > Streptophyta > Magnoliopsida > Asterales > Asteraceae > Tanacetum > Tanacetum coccineum. Next base: position 26,521 of record BQNB010030286.1, read on the forward strand.
ATTGATGCATACTTTGGGACAAATGTTACAACAATTCATATTTTAAGAAAATCAACGAGATTACTTTTTAAACGACTCATTTAGAGGTCGTTCTCTCATATCTTGTGTTGTTGTATTACGAAGTAACGCTCCTGGACATATTTCCGATGTGACTCAATTTGGGGGTGTTACAACGGCATTGTTGAAAGACGAAACCGTACTCTGGTTTAGGCTGCACGAACAATGCTTTCGGCTTCTAAACTTCCACTCTTCTTTTGGGATGAAGCAATAGCAACCGCATGTTACACCCAGAATAGATCTCTCATAATAACCAGACATGAAAAGACACCATACCACATCATCAATAAAAGGAAGCCTACTCTCAAATACCTTCACATTTTTGGCTTCACGTGTTACCTAGTCAGAGATGGTGAAAATTTTGACAAGATGAAAGAAAAGGGGGATCCGTGAATTTTTGTCGGGTATGCAACTCAATCGAAGGGATACAGAGTCTACAACAAGTGGGCAAGATTAATCGTTAAATCAATTCATATCAACTTTGATGAACTCAAGGAATTAATGGAAATTAAACATAACAGTTCATGTTCCGTGCCCTAACAACAAAAGGCGTCAGATTATGATAACTCTGGCCCTGTGCCTCAATTACAAAATACTTCTGCTCATAACTGTACATAAATTAAAATTCAAGACCACAACAATGAACCTTTAAGTTCAAAGATGGTTCCAAATGTTGTTCATACAGCAGACAAGACAGACACATCCTTACAAGAGCTGGAATTACTATTCAATCATATGTATAAAGAATACTTCAATGGAGGAAATCAAGGTGTGTATAAGTATTTTGCTCTCTTTGATAATCTTCAACAACATGATACACAACCTACATTGACTCTTCAACCTACATTAGAACCGATCATTCCACCAACATATGTCAATGCTGTGGAAAACAACAATGATCAAGCAGAAGATGCAGAGTTTGAAGCATATGAATTTATCAATCCTTTTGCTCCATCAGGAACAGAAGGTGTTGAGCCTTCTCACGTAATGTTGATACTTCAAACATGCATACTTTCTACAAAAGACACCATTCCGAGTACCATTGGACTAAAGATCATCCGCTAGAACAAATTCGTAGAAATCCATCAAAGTCTGTGCAAACAAGATGACAACTTGCTATAGATCCTGAAATGTGCATGTTCGCGCTCACCGTGGGTAATGCTGAACCGAAAAACATTAAGGAAGCAATAGATGATCACGCATGGATAAAAGAAATGCAGGAAGAGCTTCATCAATTCGACATACTCAACGTCTAGGAACTTGTTGACAAACCTTTTGGAAAGACAATGATTAATCTAAAGTGGTTATGGAAGAACAAGAATGTTGAATACAATACTGTCATTTGCAATAAAGCACGACGTATAGCTAAGGGATATTGTTAGCCTTAAAATATGTCGACTTATACAGAATTACATTAGATATTGTAAGGCATGACACGTAGGGACTAATAATGTCAAGTTAGGATAGTTATGGTGTCACACGCCTATATAACCCCCTCCATACTTCCATGAAGGGGTGAGGATAATCATTTGTAACATAAAGTGTGTGTGTTTCTCTATCTAGAAAACACACACATCTTTCCCTCTCTACTTTTCTCTCTTAATAATATGGCTATCTATTTCTTTTATCCTCCCCGACCTTTGGATCGTTAGTTTGAGGCTAGAATCTTTATGGGTAACAATTAACATCAGAGCCTAAGAGCATTTCGTGTTTGTGGTTTGCTTATTTGATGGTGTTCGTGGCTTATTAAGCCATTTCGAGGCTTATTTTTAAGCCAAAACCTACGGCTTGGGTTGGTTGGTGATTATCTTGTACAAAAGCTTGAATCTTTCTTTTCTTTAATGGTTCTAGCTCATTTGTACAAGAGGTTTGTGGTTTTTTAAAGCTTAGTTCTAAAGATCTATGGTTCTTTTTAAGCTTTTTACACAAAATCTTAAATAAATTTTTCATTTAATCTGAACTTTTTGTGTTTAATAAACCATAAAGTTTGTATTTTTATGGTTTCCTGTCTTAGATAGGTAAGAGTACAGAAAATTTGGTGTAAAAAACATCAAAAAATGTGTCTTTTGGTGATTTATAGTTTTTGGGTTTCGAACTAGGTTTGGCGAATTATACGTGTAGGAGAATTATACGTTAGGCGATTTATACGCAGGCGATTTATACGCAGACGATTTATACGCATGTGATTTATACGCATGCGATTTATACGTAGGAGAAGTATACTCTTTTGCCTGGGAGAATTATACGCTTTTGCTTGGGAGAATTATACGCTTTTTCCTGGGAGAATTATACACTTTGCTTGGGTGAATTATACACTTTGCTTGGGTGAATTATACACTTCTCTTCGGTAAATTAGACACTTCTCTTGGGATATTTATACCATTTCTTGTGGGTTATTTATACGCACTCTTTGGGCGATTTATACGTAGTGATTTGGGCGATTTATACGCAGTGATTTGGGCGATTTATACACTCTAAGGGGGCGATTTATACAATACTAGGGGGCGATTTATAGACTTTTCAGATCCGATTTATGCTGAAATTAGAGACGATTTCTACCCTAATTTCGCCAAGAACCAAACTTAAACACCTTCCACAACACCAAAGCAAACACAACACTTAATGCTAAAACGATCATTAAAGATTCACTAAAACGTCAAAATGGCTATGGAATTTGGACTTTAATGTCAAGTGATCACGGAGTTGATTTGGTATCCCTTATTTGAGATTGAAGTGGGTTTCACGAAGGCGTCTATTTATTTCATCATCGAGACTTCCTTCTACTTTCTACCTCTTTTCTTAACCAAAACACTCCTCTATCGATTGATGACTTTCTTAAACATATAAAGCTTATGATTAAGACTTGGATTATCTAGTTTCCAGTAGTCGGGGTAGTTGGTTCAAGACCTGGATAACTATCACTTAAAGGAGTTACATTGTAGTGCTCAGTGTCACACGCAGATGCAGATGTGGATAATTTCAAGAGGTGTTGTACTTTTCATATACTTTGTGATAGGAGTATAGGGTACTTAAAGGCTTTCTTATGTACTGTTTTTCAATCAAAACAGTGCAAGCTTAAGTAACAAATTTAGGGAATCTTACTCCATTTTCAAGTTTGGTATATCGGGTTTACTTCACCATGTGGTCACAACAATAGCTGACAGAATATGAGGTTGGTAAGTTAGCCAGAGAGTTTAAAGGTTGAGATGTAATCAGCAATTCTCACGGGATATTTGAAGCTATAGAACGTCAATGATACTTCACAGTCTCAGCAAAATCTTTCAAAGTTCTACAATATCTTTCATAACTTTTCAAGATTGTTGCTTATGATAAGAACTTCTCGAGTATATGTGCGTACACGTCAATGATGCTTCCGAGAGTTTGAAACCATCATGGGGAATACGTATACTTTGATACTTTGATATTATCAGGTCAACTTCCAAGGGGAAGTAGTGTATACTACTTTACTTAGTATGGTGTATGTGAAGTATTCTACATACGTGAGAAGATTTGTTTTTGATCTCTTACATGTTCCCTCAAACAGATATTCACCAAGACCAAATGTCATGATACAATATAAGAAGCAGTATTAGTTGATGTAATATGTACACATGTGAAGGATGAATCCTTTAAGGGATAAATTGATCACACTCGGGACTTAGTTGACTTTGGTGTAGCAATTTACATCAGCACTATTCTGGAGGAAGAAAAGTGCATTTTCAGATCTTAATTGATTTTGGTGCTACGGTTTTGACTTCGATAATAGTGATAAAGTGTGTACTTCAGGTAGTGGATGATTCTTCTACAAAATTCCGCTATGCACTTTAAATGTCAATGTTAGAACATCGTTTGAGCTACATCAATGTTTCAGAATCTGCTCAAGATACGAATGTTGGTTTGGGGGGAAGCTGATTCAGAAACTTCGCCAAAAAGAAGTCTATGAAGAAAGCTTTTCAAGACATGCTACATGAATTGGGGGAAGTTAATCCAACTCATGCATACTACAATGGTTCTAGATCAAGCAAAGTCACTGAAGATCCAAGCTGGAGTACAAGTATCAAGATAAAAAGACATAAAAGTCATCTTCAGCACTGGAAGCACTTTCGAATACTTTATTTTGTTTGTAAGTGTACTTAATAGGAACATTGTAAGTAATTCCGTATGTTCACATATTGAGGGAAGATTGTTAGCCTTAAAATATATCGACTTATACGGAATTACATTAGATATTATAAGGCGTGACACGTAGGGACTAATAATGTCAAGTTAGGATAGTTATGGTGTCACACGCCTATATAACCCCCTCTATACTTCCATGGAGGGGTGAGGATAATCATTTGTAACATAAAGTGTGTATGTTTCTCTCTCTAGAAAACACACACATCTTTCCCTCTCTACTTTTCTCTCTTAATAATACAGCTCTCTATTTCTTTTATCCTCCCCGACCTTCGGACCGTTAGTTTTAGGCTAGAATCTTTACGGGTAACAGATATCGTCAGGAATAAGGCATTGATTTTGAAGAATCTTTTGCACTAGTCGCTCGCTTGGAAACTATTTGGATTTTTGTTACCTACGCTGCACACAAATTATTAACTATCTACCAGATGAACACAAAAACGGATTTTCTTGACGGTCCACTGAAGGAAGAAGTATATGTAAGTCAGCCAGACGGGTTCGTTGATCCTAGTCATCCAGAAAAAGTCTACCGCCTCAGAAAAGCACTTTATGGATTAAAGAAAGCTCCAAGAGCCTGGTATGATGAACTCTCGAAGTTCTTGATATCCAAAGGTTTCTCTAAAGGTACAATAGACCCCACACTATTTATGATAAGATACGCGGATGACATTTGATGTGCTGTCGTGTAGGGTCAATTATTTGATTATCAAGTTTTAACTTTATATTTAGCCGACAAACTTAAAACAACACATTAACGAGCAGTATACCCGGTCAAGATGGAGTTCGTGGTAAGTAGGGTGTCGAACACTAAGAGTGGAACATTAATCATATATTCTATTAGTATTTTAATTAGTCTATTTACTCGTTAAACCTATGCTATATACGTTGTCTAATAATATGGGGGTTTTCAGCCTGAGAGTCTGACACATGTTTGGTGGAAACAAATATCAATTCAATACACAATAAACACAAAAGAAGAAAATTAGAAGATAGAAAAGCGGTACAAGCCAAATGATAGAAAACTGTATTAGCCATATTAAATCCAGTTCAATGTCTGTTTGTTTGTTTTAGTGCAATGATTTACTTATCTCGAAGCGGCATATCATTCTTAAGACTTAGGCGGGACATCATCCTAAGACCTAGACACGATTAATCCTGTCACAATTAACGCATCCGCATAAAGCATCCTTTAGTTTAATTATAATCTATCTTAGGGAATCAAAGCAGTGGTGATCCTGTTAAAACCCTAGCCCAACGGGACTTTACCCACTTATTGTTTGACGGTGTTTCATATACTGGTAGTCCACTATTCAAATCTTTATCAGTTAATTAAGAGCATGATTGCTGAAACATAAACGGGTCACCTACCGGTCCAACTAAGCTCATAATTTAAAGACAAAGACAGAACGTTATTTGTGATCCTATTGGTCCAGTAATATTAAACACGATATGGAGAGCTATCCCGATATCTAGATTACTTGGTCTGTATCACTAGATCCAGTTGAATGATAGGTCGCATATTCAAACACATAAACAAGTATGAGGTGATAAACATAATTAAACAATCAACGATAAATTAAGAAATCAATTTTAAAACAAACCAAACATTGAACTTTCATTAAGATGGCTAATACCCGAGGGTATTAGCCCACAACCATTGTAATTATACAAGCGTAATCAAACAATGAAAATCGAACGATTAAGAGAGTAAAAATTACACGATGTCTTCCATGGATTCATGATCAATGCTTGACCTTGGTGGCTAATCTTCTCTCCTGAAGTTCGTCTTTAATGAGTATGGTATAAAGAATTTAATATTGCACACTAAAAACTCGTTTTTGAGTCTTCTATTTATAGTGTCTGAAAAAGACTCGATACGCCGTATCTAGCTAGGTTGATACGGCGTATTAGGCTGGATTCCTTGGAATGCGCCCTATATTTATAATCAATCAGTGATATCATTCCCAGTTTAATTGATTTACTATATCTTCGAATAGTTATCTTCATGGATACGGCGTATGTAGACAGAAGGGATACGCCGTATTAGGAATTGGTCAAACGCGTTTTCCTGTGAAGTCTTGGCACGGATATGGCGTATCTCTTTTGTTGGATACGACGTATTGGTCAGAAATTAGCATTCTTTAAATATCTTTGTTTTAGCTCCAATATATGCGCCTTTTAGATTGTCTTCACAAAACACTCCAGAATTACTGCATTTATCAACTTTAAAGCAATTAAGTATCAAATAATGCAATAATTATATAAAAGTGGGCAAAACATATAGGATAAATGATATAATAAAGTGACATTATTTAATGTCATAAAATATCCCCCCACTTGAATCCTACTTGTCCTCAAGTAGACCTTGAAAAAAGTTTTAGTTTATAAAAATGTTTCCCAACCGAAGTTGAGGATTTTCCGTTTAAGCATCGGTTTGTCCTAATCACCTGTACATAACCAAGCCCCTCACGAACGATGGAAATGAAAACACTCAGATCACTCGACTAATCTAGGGTGTGACATTCGATTGGTACGCTCAATTGCTCGGTCATGATTAGTTTCGTATCATAGGCTTGGCAATGATACACATCTCCACTGCTAAAGCTAAGGAGAAACAAGTCAAAAGATAAATTGGGTTAAGAAGGCTTAGGGTTGATCATTCAACAATCTTTCACCATAAGTACCACACCAACAAGGCAGCTGTATCGTACATACACGGCCGTAACGACAGAATAGACATATATAATCCGATCACATCCCTGCTCGTGTTTAACCAGCGGTTAGGATGAAGAATGATATAGGGTAGGGAGCTTCTAACTTTCACCGAAAGTCGTCATCCAAACAAGGCAGTGAACATGCGTACATGGCCGATCGACAGAATAGGACATGCATGCTCGAACAAAGTCCTCGTTCGAGTAGACACTAAGGTTAGTTGCTAGGAAGGGAAGTAAAAATGGGTGTTAAACAAAATTTACGAAACAAATAGATTAAGCCAACAAATAAGGTTGCTAGTAACTTTCCCCCGATCGTTCCATGTCAAAGACTCGAACATATAGACAACCACCTTGATCTCATAAATGACAAAGAGACACCCCCCCCCCAGCCCAAAACTAAGTGGCGTTTTTTCCCATAACGGTCAACTTCCTTTACATCCCGCTCTTTACATACTTTTACATAATAAGTGGTGATATCGGCCACTTTTTACAAGACTTTACATCGTTTATTTTTGTAACATATCAACGAATAATCGATCCTTCCAAGTGATTCCTTTGGTATAAACTTTTTTGAACCGACTATTTTTCATCCTTCTCTTTTTTTTTCTTTTTTCTTTTTTGCATTACATCATAAATCTTAGTTTTATTCCACCGTCTTCACTATCATAATTCATCTAGATAATATTTTCCTTGTAACACTTCTTCTTCGGACATGATTCATATCGGGCGAAAGTAGCGGAAACTTCAAGTACTATTTTTATCTATTGCATTGTGCAAGTTCCTGACCATTACAGAGATAGAAATTTTTTTACTTTGACACAGGAAATACAAAACTTTACACGAAAGCAACTTGCAACATTGATTAAAATAGGCTTAATCTACACGGTAGGCTAAGGTGCAAAGGTGTAACAAAACATATAATATGGTGTAGAAAAAGAAAATAATGGCTCAACAGGTTGTTCTAGGGGATTTTACTCTCAAAATGAGAGTAAACATGGGTTACACGGGATTTAACTAACCAGGGTATGTAGGCTTAATTTTACGGGAAATGGTATGCTATTGGTTTAATACTAGAAATTTATCTGTTGAACATGTTCCTCCATCTAAATCCATAGTACTAATCATTGTGGTCTCGAGTGATATACCAGGCCAAGTTCTAAAGTCCACTACATCACCGGGACACTCATAATTTTGTGGAATTTTTAGTAAATAGTTAGAAACAGAATAGGCTTAATTTTATAAATATGTATCAAGGTTATAGTGCGCTAGGTAATTAACTAGTGATTTTACAAAATGTCATGCTATTTTTTTTAATTTGGCCTATTTTTAGCTCGTAGGATGTTATTTTGTAAAAAAGAAGACAAGTACGTTCTAATTATCCACCCCCCCCCCCACTTAAATTATACAACATCCTCATTGTATAGATAAAACAATTAAATAATAAGGGAAATAGAATTAGAATGGAAAACTCCCTGATGTTTTGCTCGTGATAATTCTCCAAGATGAGTTCTTGAGCAAAAAGTGTGTTGACTAGGGCTTCAGCATGCCCGGATAAGTTCAACACATGTCCTTTTTAGAATATACCATATCATCATTTCAGCAAGGTCCTGCATAAAAGATTAGAAGACAAGTGCAATTTCTATCTCGCTACAATGGTACAAGGAAACAATTAAACACACGACTGTACATGGATCAATACGACGTATCCCAAACCCTAGGATACGCCGTATGGTTCCTGTAAAAACAATTAAATACTGGAAATTAATTATTAGGTTTTAAAACTGATAACGCTTCTGGCACCGTATATACATCCTGAGGGGGTTCGATACGCCGTATAGAGTGTCTGGGAAGACAGACTCGTGCAACAAACAATTAAAATGCGACAAACAATTAAAATGACCGGGTTGTCTCTCGGGAAGCACTTTTGTTTCAGCTGGTCTTAAGTTCGACCTTTTTCATTCTCTTCATTTTCATTCATATGGTACGTGTTATCGTCCATCCACTATCTTTTCTGTTGAAGAGTTCGTGGTAGATGCAAGACATTCTGCCAGGAGTTCTTTCTACAGTGCTAACTTTGCTTGGGACCTACAATAATGAATTCTTCAATCATTGCCTATAGAATGTCATACGGGGGGGGGGGGGGGGGGGGGGGGGGGGGGGGGTGGGGGGGGGGGGGGGTCTACTGATTTATTTTTCAGTTTTCTGTTTTACTGTTATCTTTTTGGTTGTCGATATCGCGGCAAACAGGGATTGGTATTGGGGAATATTCCCTATCTTATGACTCGTAACTGTCTTTGTTCCTAGCGTCTAAATAGGGTTTATAGAATGTATCCGAACATGTCTTTTTGCATGGTTCTTTGTATTCGTCGAGGGTCACCAATCGTTCCTTTAGTACGTTCATTCACATAAAATTCCCATAGCCTAATTTTGGTATTTTTGTCAATCTCCTAATAGTTGTCATACTTTGATGCCAGCCAATATATAAATTCAAAGTAATTCATACCGTTGTCTAGGTCATCATGGATTTTGCTATTGCAAGTATGGGACAATGGGTAATATTTATGAAAAAATTTATTGTTCAGTTCACTCCAGGTAATAGTTGTTTCATTTATTTCATTTTTCCACCATGTCTTGGCATCTCCACTAAGTGATTTTGAGAAGACGTGTAATCGTAGTTCATTCTTTTCCACATTAGGCATCTTATACCATTCAGTTATTTTGAGCACCTTTGCAATGTGATCGGTTACGTCCCCTCCATCCATACCATTGAAGGCGTTGTCCTACAATATTTTCAGGAATTCATCACTGGTTTTTAGTTCGGAAGTTATGATCATCCATGAGTTATTATGCTCTCCATTCCCATTCCTTGTGTCATCATAGCTTGGTACTATCCTGAGTTGCGACAAGCGAATCACCAATTTCTTAAATAAGAGAAAATTGTTAGTAGGATTAGTAGTTCATATTGCATATTGTATCAATTGACATATAAGCCGTATCCTATTAATGTGAATACGCCGTATAGGTCTGTTGAATGTCAGTACGCCGTATTGAGTTTATGAAATACGCCGTATTATTGGAGAACATATATGCCATTTAGACTGTAAAACTCAATACGATGTCCTGAGTAGAAGGTTTGATACGTCAGAACAGAATACTATTTAAAAACAATTAAATGCGTGAATTTAAACAAATAATTCAAACACACAATGCGAATAAATACAAACATAATTAAATAATTAGATTACACTAAACTAAATTAATTAATAGTTAGAAATACTAATAAGTATAAGGTTTAATTAATTCACTCCCCGACAGCGGCGCCAAAAACCTAATGTGCTGTCGTGTAGGGTCAATTAGTTGATTATCAAGTTTTAAATTTATATTTAGCCGACAAACCTAAAACAACTGTTATAACATATTGTTAATCAATTTCACAATAATCACTGTATATATCACAATAAGCAAAATAAAGATTAGTAAAGAGTTAAGGAAAGTGAAAGATTATTAGAAGAGAAATAAGATGGAAGATTACACCCACACAACATAAATTATGAAATGGTACCCCAACACCCTCTCCATGTGTGGAGAGATTTGGAAGGGTTCTATTTTACCTTGAGCCATGAGTGGCTTATGGGCTTTCTCTTAACTTGGGCAGGGCCTAGGCTATTCTGGGGCTTGTTACTTTGAGCCCGAAACAACTATGGAAATATTAGATTACATTCCAAGCCCGTTCGAAACCCGACTAGCCTATTACTTACTAGACTAGTTAATTTAATAAGAACGATAACATTCTTTGTTCTGAGCTTATATAAAATTAAACGCTAACAAATCTCCCCAATGTTGAGGTCTCTTTCTCACACCTCTTTCATCTCCACGTCAGCCATCGATGACGATTGAGATGTGACTTTTGACGTTTAGCTTTTGGCCTTCTTGTTTTGGTCTTGTTTGTTTTGTGTAATGGCTCTTGTTCATTCTATGTTTGTGATTCCTTGATCTTTGAGCCTTTATCTTTTGAACTTGAGCTCTTGAGATCGTTATCTTGCCATCATCTACCTTGACTTGAATCACCTTGATTTGACTTTATTGATCAACTTGTGCTCTTGCACCTACATACTCTTACTTGTTACATTTCTTGTTTGACATATGTGATTTATGTCTAACAATCTCCCCAATTGATGATTCTTTATTTGACTTTGAGGCTCTTTGATAGGTGGGGAAGATTAGAATCAACTATCTTGGCCGTTTGAATGATTGAATTTGTAAGCTTGTGTCTTTGAGCATGTGGTTTATGAATCGAACTTCGCTGGAATGAGGCGAGCAACACCTTCCCACCCCCAGTCGTCTTAAAAATGAAAGAAGACCGTTTAGCAATAAAAGATGAATATGGCTTTGTCATTCACACTCCTGAATCTTCGCTTGCATTACCTCCTGGTTTACCCGTTTTATTGTAGAAATACTATATCCTGTTGATCAGGTAAGATTCATAGAATCTCCTTGACAGGGCTTTGTCAGATCCAAAGCGTAGGTTATTCTAACACCGATGTATTAGAATCACCATGCTTGCTATGTTCTCATTACGGAACGTCTCAATTCAATGACAACACGGTAAGAGTGAATAGATAGTTATCTATCTTTCTGATTTAAGTCGTCTATTCATTTTAATGGACCATCTTTGATGTCTGTTATCAACAGCTTGATTCATATAAAAATATTGCCAAGTCACCACTACATGTGCTTGTTTGATGTGGGATCCATGCAGGGATTTCAATATTCACCGTGTATACTTATAGTTTCACTCGGATGTTCTGAGCAGGATCTCAAGGTAATGCGGAGGATCTTTGTTACAACTTGTGAACTTTATGTTGTTCAACAAGTGTATTTTGACATTATGGACTAATATGAGACTTTTATCTTTGATCTCTTCTTGGGACTCCCTAGACTCGATTCTGTGCACTTTGGTTTTAGTAATCGGAGGCTGGAGCAGACTGCCAACCTATTCAAATATTCATCAATCTACGCGAGTGAGTTGTCCAATGATAATCGCGTGTATTCTCGTGACAAATGAGACAAGTTTCATTGTGAGAGAAACCGAAATGGCTGGGAAGGCGTTGCTGCATTCCGCACACTGGCACCGTCCATGATGTAGTCTTCATACCTCTCCACCTATCATCACCCCTTTGTGATCCTATTGATCACGTTTACTGCTATTGACCCGAGGGGGGGTTTCTGCCTGAAGGTGAAGGAGGCGCTTTTTTCTTTTCACCCTTTATCCCATACATTTCTTTTCTCAATTTCTTTAAACCCTTCAATGCTTACCAAGAACGTTCATTACTAACACTTGTTGTGATTGTTACCATTGTGTTAGACTCCAACTCAGCTCTGTCGCGCACATTTTTACAAGTCTTTACACATTCTTCCTTTATCACATGCTCTCAATATAGGAATGCTCCACTGCGCATCAATTTGGGGCGGGAGGCGGGCCCCCCAGCGCGTCCCACCGCTCCCCGCCCGGTTGATCCCCTCACGGTTTGGTTGGCCATCGGAGAAATTATTCACTCCTCACCCCATCTACAACCTACACTTACTGACTTCCACCCAGCTATCGTCGTGTACCCATTAAATAGGTTGTCTCTCCGAGCGCCCCCCTATCCGTACCCGATATCGAACCATATAAACACATTTTCCCCTCGACCATTACGTTCATTTTAAAACTAATCCACCTCCACACAATGTCGCTCCCGAGATGAGAAATCTCGCCACTTCCGCCTACAATCGAAGGAAAGAAGTTGCCACTTAGAGTCTTAAAGATTCACCTTCTTCTATATTCATATTTAATTACAATTTTCTCCCTTATTTTTAAATAATACAAACAATCTAGTATTTGAAATACCAAATTGATTAAAAATTTGACATGATAACATTCTCATAGGGAGAAAAATTTTACCTGATACTTGCATGAATTCATGATTCACAGCTCCCCTTCACAGTATATGTGGGATACAAATATTATTAAAACTTGACCATTGGATGAAAAATTGATATGAAACCATACAAAATGTTCGTATGACGAGAGTGAGATGCATTAATGAAAACAATGTATATTATTAATTGACATTCATAGTTTCCAAAATGTTAATTTCACCAAAATATGTTTTGGATACATAAAAATTGATCATTGATGAGACCTGTACCCAAACATTAATAAGGCTTCCTGTTTTTATAAAGCTCCCCTCAGAATGATCACATTCTAATATGACATTCACTCCCCCCCCACCGAACGACACACATCATTTACCTTGAAAATTATTCGGGAAGGGTGTGTTGAACACACGATTTCTTAACATATAACCACTTTTTTATGCTGAAAAATACAAAATATTTCATATTGTAGAAATTTGCGACCATTGCAACTGTTCTTCTTTGAAACAATATGTCGTCAACCCGATTTTATAAACTGTGACGACTTCTCTTCTATTTTACGAGTAAGGCATCCGCAGCGTACACCCCTACCCTATAATAAACCTTCATGGACCCCAGCAGTATATATACTGAAATTGTACATAAGTCAATAGAGAAAACTATTTAGAATTATCCGCCTCAATGTTTGAAAGCATTTGAAACTCTCGCTCGACCCTTCATTCACCCAACCACCCCCCCACCCCCCCCCCCACCATACCCCCCTCCCCCACCCCCCCCCCCCCCCCCCCCCCCCCACCCCCCCCCCCCCCCCCCTCCCCCCCCGCCCCCCCCCCCCCCCACCCCCCACCCCCCCCCTCCCCCCCCCCCCATCCACCCACCCCCACCCCCCCCCACCACCCCCCCCCCCCCACAACCCCCCATATCCCCCCCCCCCGCCCAGCGTCCCCCTCGCTCGCTTCGTCCTATAATCACTCCATTCTACTAGGTCCTCTCGCGTATTCCTACAAGATTCCCAATGAGACATGTCGAGTTGTCTGACATCTTCTTGCGAACGAATCTCTTTTTCCATATGTGATTGTTTATGCAGATAACCCATACACTTATGTCTAGATTGTAGATAGAGTAGTGTCGCTTCGCACTGCTCTCTTGTACTCTCGCGCTCGTTTAACCCGACTTTCAGAATATTGCTTGCTCTTTTCCTGTTGCGTTCTCGCTATCTCCCTCCTTTTCGTATATTGCCGCCTTCTGTGTAAGAACGTGCATCATATCCCCCATCTACTTGCTTTATCATATCCAAGATATAAGATGTCAAATAGATACTCACGCTCAAAAAACACCTGTTTACAAAGATACGAGTCTTGCTCAATTAGCAAGTGACTGCCTTGTAGCCTCTCGCCTCGTGGCTCAGATACCCTATGACCATCGACACGCTTGCAATGACAGGTTGGGCTGTTGTCCCGCTTCAGATAGCGATGCCACTCATGTCTGACAGTGACCCTAGTGTTAATATATCCAGAAAACACCGAGCTCTGACACTCTCTCGTTATAACATATCATATCTTGATTTTCCTCATCTGGACTATCTCGTCGATACACCTCCCAGGACCGACATTAGCAAATCCAGATACATCCTCCTCGACGTTGTTACAGAGAGCTCACCGCCCTCTCCAGCCTCCGGGGCACTCTGATGATACTCCCCTGCTGCTGCACTCGACTTGTGGTGCGACCGGCCCATTGGCTTGTGTTACAACCCCCCGTTTTGATCATAACGTCTTATGAACATTGAGGATTCGAGGCACCTGTTGAACTATTGTGTAAAGACGTTCATTTGATGTAGTTTATCTTTTGTAAATCCATTCTGGCACTGGTTTATGAGATCATCTTTTTCAGCAACCATTATCTGAGATTTCTGCTTCCTACTTTGAATACAGCCACTGCACTTAAGTCATTTCTTTGCTTGCTTTTGTCCATTGAGAGAATGTAACCTGCACTTCAAATCCAAGAGTCTTGTTTGCATACTGTATTATTTGGGATGGATATCTACATTTGAACCATGTGGGGGTTCACTGTCAACCTTGCTTGTGCAAGAGTCGAATAACTTTCCTGTAGGAATCCACCTAAGACCAACAGATTTGAAAATTCTACCCGTGGGTTTCCACCTAAGATCAGATCTAGGAGATGTTTTCTCATACACAGCGGAAGTCTTATTAGGAGAAAACCTATGTCCTGTAAAGATCTGCCTACCAGGTTTCTGAGTATGATTCTTTTGATCTACGGGTTTGTTACTGTTTCTGGTCTTATGGGATTGAATCTTAGCACGTGAATTTACTTCCTTCAGGAGTTTTGTTATACAAGCATCATGATTTGCATTAAAGATACACTTCTGACATGTGGAACAAACAAATTGTTTGGAATCTGAGAAAGAACTAGAACTCTTAGAGTGATCTGCTTTGGGCACAGCCGTTATCGTAATGCGACTACTCTTAGATACAGGCAAACTCCTAGATGTTTGATTGTTGCTCCTAGGTTTTGGTTTGCTATCATCAGCAGTGGTTTGAATTCTAGCAGAAGTAGTCACACTAGTTGTTGAGTTCCTATCTCTTTCTTGTATCTTTTTCTTAGCTACATATAGACTGTAATATCCGGCAATTTTCGGAATTTTAAAGGACTATTTTAAACATTGACTTTTCAGGTCCGATTTGACTTTTGACTTTTGATCTTTTATTGTCACATAAAAACGATTACTGCGTAACCAGTAAAATTTTCGAAACAAATTTTAATAATAAATCATATTTATTATTATACATTTTTCTCACGTACAAATTTATTTTTAATCTATTTGACCTGAGCATTTGGTTGTCTAACAACTAATTGGTTTCTTGGTGATTGTAAAACCGGTTTCCCCAAGACTGATGTTTTATCAAACTTAGTATCTACACTATTTCCTTTTAACTTTCTGAGGTCATTTTTTAAAGCAGCAATTGCAAAAACCTTTTCCTGAATCTAAGCTTTTAAATCAGCATTATTAGCAAGAAAAGAAGTTGTCTGTTATATAGTTTTAGATCTCGTTATTTTAATAGTATCATACAAAATCTTTGTGTAATGCCTTTTTTTCAAACGTCTCTTTTCCTTACGTAATTTAGCCACACTATGTTCTAATTCGATGTTCATTGTTTCAAGTACATCAATTTCCTTTTTGATTTTGGCTTTATCACTTGTTTCATTCAAAATTTGACCATGTTGCCCTGATTTTAAAGCTTGATTTTGATATTTGAGTTCGAGAGCAATACAATGTGCTTCCATTATTGAAAAATCTTTTTGGGAAAGTGTGGGGGGTGCAATAGTTCTTTTTGTGTAAAATATTTTCAGACTCGAGTGGATTGTTTGGGTGTTCAGTTGTCTGGTTATCAGGTGATGGCATCAAGCATAGACTTTTAATTTGACATTGTTCAGGTTACTGGTCACCTTCCTTCATTTATGATTTTAGGCTTGCTCAGTTGCTGTGTGTCTTATAACAAAGAATATTACAATTCAACAATCAATTGTATCAGGCCATGCTCTTCGTCAGAGAATGGGTTTGATATATGCATCTCAGCATTTGTATCATTCCCTGACCTGTTGATAGAGGACATATTGCACTTCTAATTATCATTTCCATTAGATTTCTTGTCACTCCAAATCAGCATCGACTGCTTTACCCGTATCAATCTTACTCTCTTGCGTCTACATCAGTCTTTTATTCACCCTTCTATCATACTGTCTTGGATGACGTGTTCTTTCAGCAACGGACTTCGTGACATTACCCATGTGTTAGAGTAGTGTATCTCTGAAGTGTTTAACCTCGATTCCAGTGTATTCAACAAAGTACTTGTCTGTCATTTGACTATCATATATCCAAGGAAAAAACTGTGATAAAAACGAATGAAACTTCTAAAAACTGTCTATTGATCACCCAAAAGGCTTCCATGGATCCATCTTCTTGAAATTCATCTTTCTCAAGTTGCTTTTATAGTTGATCTACATTAAGAAGCATCGTACTTGTGAAAGTATCAGCATCTTGACCAAAGAGTGACATGAATGCCCGTTTGAATCCATGTTCTATGCGAGTGCCTTTTAAGTCTCTTAGAAAGAATTGAATAGATGTGAATGAAGAGATCAAAAATATGTCATGCATCTTTCTTTTGCTTTTGACACTTGTATTTGATTGCATGTACATCTTTTGTTGCAGAATCCAAGCTGCTTTCCTTTACTGATTTGTTGGTAAGTCTTCTGAATTATTGTCTTCTTTCTCAGATACATGTGTATTTGATGACAAACTAGAGAAATCAACTTTCAATGAATCAATATTCAATTCTTGGATTGGATTTGAATGATCTTCTTGTGTCTGCATCAACTTCTTTTCTTTCAACAATTGTAGAGTTCGTTGTTGATGAAGAGTTATCTCAAGCATGTATTTCCCAATGGAATCCATGTTACAGATCATTGCATCGTATAAGGATTGAGCATCAAATCTTGTATATTTCTGCATACGCGCTTTGAATTCTGAATTGAAAGCATTTTCAAACGTTGTTCTGAGTTTTGTCAAAATAGTCTTGCAATCAGTCTGAGAAATTATTTCTTTGGTAAGATGTTGTTCTAGTAAATCCAAGTCTTGAGCGAATGTTCTTTTGAAGATAGGCATGGTACCAAAATCTTGTAAAGTATATGTGAGAAACTTTAATTGTGACATGACTTCTCTAAGACTGTTCATGCATCTAGTTCTTGAAAGTTATGTCTTCTCTTGAACTTTAGAAATTGAACACAAAGAAACTGTGTCATTGTGAGGAACATTTGATGTTTGATGTTGCAAATTGGTATTGGTATTTGACATTTTGATGATGCTGTGAATGGATATCGGATCTTAAGTAAGTAAAGTGATTGTTGTTGTGGATTGAAATCAATTAACGTTCACGGGATTTTACAAGTCTTGATTAAAACAAAGAAAAGAATCATATCTTTTGCGGGATTTTACAAAATAAAAAAAACCGTGAAACAATAATGAATTAATGTTGAAATCGTTGTTGTCGTTGAAGAATTTGAGCTTTTGTTAACGATTGATGAGCTAAAATGACGAACGATGCACTAACTTTGAGCTTTAAATGATTAACGGTTGATCAAAACTCAAATAAGAACTAACGGTGCACAAACGATTCACTTTGGATGACTAACGGGCTGTTTTGAAACAATTAAGGACTAACGGTGTAAAATTGTTTTAACAAACAGGTTTTAAAAACAAAAAAAGGACGAAGTTTGAATTGGGTTTGAAGTTCAGGAACCGCATGTGACAAATGGCAAAAGTTGATAATTAATAAAAAGAATTCCCTCCATTTTGTTTTCTTGTTTGTTTGATTTTTTTTTTAAATGGAACGATTGTAAAAGATGTCTCGCGAAGTCATACGGTTATTGTCGGTAACAAATGAACACACCACGATGATCGAAAAAGGATCACGATCGTAATGGTTGTAGTTAGAAGATCCGTGTTCAACCGTTACTCGAACACGAAAAATCCGAAATACCTCAAACGAACACGTTTTTCCTTTTTATGGTTATGTATAACTCGCGTAGTTGTTTTTGAGTTGTATAAATCGTCCTAGTCACTACGTATAACTCGCCTTAGTTGAACGTATAACTCGCCTAGTAGTTGTGTATACTTCGCCTAAACCACACACGTATACTTTGCTTGAGCTAAAGTGTATAAGTCGTCTAACTTGAAACGTATAATTCGCCCACTAGTACTCGTATAGTTCGCCTTCACCCTTAACGTATACTTCGCCTTACGGACTTTGTATAGTTTGCCTAACTTGAACGTGTATAGTTCGCCTTCACTTTGGTATACTTCGCCTGAATGAGACAAAACGCACGGTGTCCTTTTTGCAACAAAAAAACAAACCGTCCTTTCTTATCTTGTGTTCAAACTGTGTCCAAAAACAAAAGACAAATAAACCAAAAAGTATAAGGCGTGCGAAACAACAAACCAGGTTTACGATGTTTGATGAGCTCCAAAATAAGCAAGAATAAGTTACTTTAACACTAATAAGCCACGACAACGTTTTAAGAATAAGCTATCAAAAACTTCTAACCACAAAAAGCTACAAAAGAGATGCTATTTCTAATAAGCTAGAACAGTTTCGATAAGAGTAAAAAAAACTGGTTTAGTTAAGAAAGATGATGGCTTTTTACACAAGAAGATATATAAGCCAGGTATAAAAAAAAAAGTTTATTTCAAAGAAAACAAAAGAGAAGAAAAACGTTATAAAAAGCCCAAAATGAAGATTTGAAATAGTAAGCCCAAATCTATTTTGATGCTAGTTTACGTTTTTTACAAAGAAAAATTTTATACGATTTGGCCAAATAAGCGAATAAAAATGAAGCCTTATGATTAGTAGCTTATAAATAAGCCAAACCAATAAGCTCGAATAAGCTCACAACAACAAAGCCACTAAACCCACCTGAGGCTCTTGATACCAAATGTTATCCAAAACTTAACCCTTCATCACAACTACATAAGCATACCCAATTAAGCTTTTATAAGCGAAATAATAAGAATAGAGAAGGAAAGATTAAATGAGAATATTAGATTTAAAGGAGGAGAATGGTGAGTTACAAACTGAGAGCAAAATGCAACCAACACCCTTCTCAGGGGTAACATGTAAGCGTATGGGTTTTTACTAATGGAGAGGCTTGGCTTATCTTAGGCTTTGAGCCTTGAAACACGGAACATATTGATTATCAATCCAAGCACGTTAAACCCTGGACTTGCATATTATTACAAGACTATTGTGACTAATAAGGACCTATACATTTCTGTTTCGACTCATATAAAATTAGGCTAACAACATTTCATACAAATTAGATGACAGTTTAATTCACATTTTCGCCCACTTATCCAAAATTGTCATTCCTTTGATATTTTTGGATATCATTGATTAATAAGTTCGGGGACAAAATGTTACAAAATATCTAATAGGAACGTTTTAGTGCTCCCCCTCAATATTTGTGGGTATATAAGATAGTGCCGAGTACAATAATTTTAAAAGATTTTGAATTTCTAAGAAATTTTTGAAAAAGTTATGCTCGATGCACATTCTTTATATCATTAAGTCTACACTACACATTTATATTATTCTCAAGATTATTTATGTACGAGGTTTGACACTGAATGATCAGAAACTTCATATGACTAGATCATATGGTTTTTGTAGCAGCCGTAGGTTCTTCTTCGTACAATATCCACACACTTGAACTTTTCTAAGCTCCTCATTTAACCTTCTTGCTTTCAAGAAGTTGTCAATTGAGCTTTCTCTGTCCAAGCAATCTTTGTTATTGTTTCAACTTTCTTTCCAAGTTACGAAAGTCTTTGCTTCAAACTTCGAGTATGAAACAGATTCAGATACATATTTAACTTGAGCTTGTGTGGTTGGTGATGTCTGTGTTGATGTTGTCTTAGCTTCCCCTTAAACAGAAATTCCTTCTAGTGAATTCAAACCTTTCTTGCATATCCGCATTAAGAAGTCTTGATGTAAAAAGCCTAAATATCTGAAGTACACAATTAAGTCTCGGATGTCCGCATTTCTCCTTATATGATATAGATGATATAAATTGAAACACCAAAGTCAACTATGTCCCGGATGTCACAATTATTCCTTTTAAGTAGTCGAATGATATCACCTAAGTTAACTAAGCTCCAAATGTTCTCATTTCTTTCTCAAAATATCAGCACTAACTTAAAGGATCATCATACTTATCAAAACTATGTGTACCTCTTTTATAAAATCTTATCCTACTCTTTTTAAGTATAAAGCTTAGTGATTAACCATTTGAGGAAGCATTTATTGAATCAGAAAGAATTCTTCTCATGTTTTAAATAATTATTCTCCTAACACTTCCCCTTGGGAACTCAAATGATGCATACTAAATGATGATGAGATGTCTCTTTCCCTATGAGGATGAAATAGTGCACCCAAAAGAAACAAAGAAGGCCTAAAATCAAAAGAAGCTAACCATGAAGACAAGCTTAAAAAAAGGCCATAGACTCTATCATGTATACATCTACTCCTTCCCCCTTGCTAGTTTCGACACCTCGGAATCAGCAAAACCTTGTACGCACACATACTTGAGATCGTGTTTGAGGTATAACTAAGCTTAGATCTATCCCGTGAGAATCAACTTCAAGGCTATTAAAACTAGTTGATTATTTCCAAATAATCCTAAGTCTTTTACAACTATGAGGTGTTGACAATATTGATCGAATGTCGTTTAAAGCCTATACTCACTAGGTCTCATGTTTCAAATAAGTCCCTAAAGTTTGAAACAAATGGCTTCTAAAGCTTGTGTAGTTAAAATCCATTGACTCCCCTTAAATTGTGATCCGTCATTATTAAAAGCTTTATCCGTTTATTTCGTGACTTAATTTGAAAGACCGTTTTAAAAGATTATTTGATAAAAATTGCTCCCCCTCAAATAATGACTCGTTTTCTATTTAAAGAGCTGTAGTCATTGTTTGAGTGGTCGAATTTTCTTTGAAAAATCTTTTTGTGATTACTGAAAACACTGATTTATTGTGAAAACAACTTTTTACCAATAAAATTAAGATTTCTCTTATTTTGACAAATAAATGCACTGACACGTACACCTATGGCTATATAGGAAGCACGGGTTTTGTTGCAAAGTAAACACAAGTCTTTGCATGGTCATAAAGTAGACCATGCCCGAGAATAAATTCCCATTATGAGGTCAAGTTTTCTTTTTGAAATACTTGCCTTTAAGATGATGACCGGGTTGCTATCTGAAATAATAGCAAGCCATTGGCATGTTTTGAAAAACATTTGGAACTTCTGCTCGAACTTCATTTACAGCCTCGTATCATTATTGAATGACATTTCTAAGATCGTAAATGTTATCGATTTTCAAAAGACATGCCATTATTACCTCTTTTTGTATTTTTCTCATTTTTTTAATTTTGTATTTTGTTTTTATAAAAGTTTTTATAAAATGAAAAATCTTTTTAGTTTTTATGGTGTGTAATATATATATATACATATTATACATGATATTTGAATAGATACCACCACTATTCTTCAGTTTTATCTGCTAATTGTTTTAGAGTGTCCGGCGTAAAACTTCGCATTCCCAGCTTGTTGATAAGAAATTCAATTCTTTCTCTACAGAGGGCTTTAGTGAAGATGTCCGCTAGTTAATACTCCGTGTTGACAAAGTAAATCTCTACTACTCCATTCTCAACTTGCTCTTTTATGAAGTGGAATCTGATGTCTATATGCTTTGATCGAGAATGTTGAACGTTGTTGCAGCATAAGGCAATAACGCTTTTATTATCACAGTACATTGGAATTTTATTGAATCCAAGGCTATAGTCGGTAAGTTGTGATCTCATCCAAAGGATTTGAGTACAACAGCCAGACATAGCAATATATTCAGCTTTCGTACTGGATATCACAACGCTTTTCTGCCTTTTTGATGACCAGCTAACAAGTCTGTCTCCCAATAATTGCATCTTCCAAATGTACTGTCTAGTATCTGGCCAACCGCGTGAATTAGCGTTTGCATAAGCTGTTAGAGCAATAGAAGAATCCTTTGGATAACCAGGGGTGTCCTCGATTTACGGTACTCTTAGAAGATTCTTTTTACTGTCATGGGAGGTGCTTTTCTGAGTAGGCTTGCATTGATACTGGGCACACATGCATATAGCAAATGTTAGGTCCGGTCTACTGGCTGTAAGATACATAAGGGTGCCAATCATTCCGCGATAGTGTGTAGGATCTACGGCTTTCCCTTGTGTATCTTCATCCAGTTTGGATTTCTCCACCATGGGAGTATCCACGGGGTCACTAGATTCCATACCGTATTTTTTCAAGATTCGAGAGCATATTTAGACTGTTTATAGATGCCTCCTAGGTCATTGTGAAATCTTATATGTTCTAAGGAAAAATGATATTTTGCCCTTCATTGACCATCTTAAACTAGCGAACATAATATTTTGGAAAATGGTCACATAAATTCAGATGTTAAGTGACTGTTAAAGTTTATATCACTCAACGTTAGTAGATTTTACACGGAGAACGATCTTTGCCTTGTCTTCTTATGAATAATGTGGGATCCACGGTTCCTTTAGAGAATTATTGAGAAAGTAGAAACTTCGACAACAGATCGTACCACGCATGAGGAGCTTGTTTCAACCCATAAAGAGCCTTCTTAAGCTTATACACATGATTCAGATTGTCTTGATCCACAAACACCCGTCCCGGATGGCTGACATAAAATTCGTCGCGAGAATGTCGTGTTTATGAATGTCGTCTTTACATCCATTTGGTAGACAACCATATTCATGTGGGCAACATATGCGAGGAAAATTCGAATAGCATCAAGTCTAGCCACTAGAGCAAAGGATTCCTCAAAATCAATTCCCTCTTCTTGATGATAACCACGAGTAACCAAACGAGCTTTGTTCTTTAGAATTCCTCCTAATTCATCAAGTTTCACCTTGTAGATCCATTTTAAAGTAATAACCATCACTTTATCTGAACGAAGAACGAGTTCCCAGACTTCAAGACGCTCATCTTCATTTAGTCCTCATGCATTGCTTCTATCCACATGATTGAGTTAATTGCCGGTCTTTATAAGTCTGTTGTTCAACTGGATGGTGAGAAGAAAAGGCAATCATAGTAACAAAATAAGGCTTGTTCATGAAGTTGGAGTCTTGTGGAAATAGGTCCTTTGAGTTCACCAATGATGTTGTCTAAAGGATGATCCTTGGTCCATTTGGTAACGTGTTCGGAGTAAGGAGAAGCAGATTGCACGATAGTAGTAATAACATCCGAAGAAGAAGATGCTTCAGACTTATTTTCTGAATGTGAATACCAAAGAACGTATCGTTATTCATATGTGAAACTTCAATATCATGATTGTATTCTTCAACATTGTTAGGAATGACAGGAGGTTGAGTTTCGGGTGTTGTTTGAGAGTTACTTGGTGATGGTGCATGTTGGTCAACATTTGTTGAAGAAGATGAACCGGTTGATATAGCATGAACTGGAGCTAATCTTATGATTGGAGCAACGACCTTCAGGGGTGGGTAATCAAACATCTGGTGGAGGAAGGAGTGAGTATTCATCAAAAAACAACAGTTGAAATAGAAGATCTCAATAGTTCTTGAGGTGGTACAACGGTGCTTGAAGGGAGGAGGGAGGGTTTTGGCACGGTCCTAAGCGATTGTTGCAGAGTATTCATGAAGCACGGGTCCTGAACTGCTATGTTCAGAAGCCATCGCAGTCAGCTCATCAAAGTCTACATGAATTGTTTTGATAATACGTCTGGTACATCGGTTGTAAATTTAGAATGCTTTCTTTGTGGGTGCATAGCCAATGAAAATACCAATATCAGCATTGGTTGTAACTTAGCCAAGTTCTCACTATCATTTGTCGGATAGCAGAGTGCACCAAATACATGGAAGAATGATAAGTCGGGAAGTTTGTCATGTAAAAGCTCATATGGTGTTTTGTCGTGACGAAGACGTATGATGGAACGATTTTGGGTGTAACCTGCGGCAGCAACGGCTTCTGCCCAAAAGAATAACGGAGCTTTTTCATAAATCAACATTGTGCGGGCAACTTCAATTAGCGTACGATTACGTCTTTCAACGACACCATTTTGCTGTGGAGAGCGAGCAACATATGTTTCATGAGAAAATGCCAACTTCTCATATAATATTTCTTTTTTTTTTTTTTTTTTTGTTTTTTTGTATATTTTTTTCGCAAAGTTTGATTACAAATTCAGTTTCCATTGTCTGTTTTGATTCGTTTGACTGGGTTACTTTAAGTCGCACTTAGTTATCTTGAGAAAACTTGATTTTTAAATATAGAGCTTCCTCTCTTTTGACCTTAAGCACTTAACCCATGTAAATCGAGAGTAATCATCAACAATGATGAGGATGTACTTATTTCCATTAACACTTGCGACACGCATTGGTCCACAAAGATCCATGTGCAAAAGATAGAGTTTTTCTTAGTTTGTGTCTTCAGATTTAGGTTTGTGGGATTTCTTCTTGCTCTTTAACCTTATTTGCACACTGCAAAACACAGATGTCCTTTTTCAAAATTTAGCTTAGGAGTACCTCGAATCAAGGAACATGTCTAGCTAAATGGTTGATTGCACCAAAGTTCAGATGAGACAGACGTCGGTGCCATAGCCAGGACTTAGTCTTTGAGGCCTTTGACAAGAGACATATAGGAGAGGATTGCCATCATTCTCAATGAGACAGAGTTTACTGATTATTGCTCGTGATCAGTCCAATAGATCAACACCTTCTAAATTGCGAATGAAGCAGGTGTGTTGACGAAAAGCAACTTCAAGGTTCGAATCATAAAATTGCCCAACGAAGAATAAGTTGTGTCCAAGTCCTTCCACGTAGTAAACCCTTGATATCGTAACATTCCCAATCTGATAATCACCATATCCCAATATCTTTGCCACGTGATCATTTCCGAATTTGACTGTAACCAAAAACTTATTGACGAAATTGGTGAGCTGAGAGCGATCTCCGGTCATATGCTTGGAGCAGCCAGAGTCCAAATACCAGAGAACAATTTAGACGACCTACATTCATCAAGAGAGGAATATGAAACATCGAAAACTATGGATCTCCAAGATTGACTAGGTTCCTTTTTGTTAGCTGATACAGATTTAAGAACCTTGCTAACAGGAACATTAGTTTTAGATTTCCTAGGTTTCCGTAAGTAAACCAATATTACGAAGTTAGTTTGATGTTTTCATATCTAGTGGCAGTTGGTTTCCTAAGTGGCACTTTAGCAGTTGTGGTAATCCTAGTTAAAGGGCACGCATTTCCTACTACAACGAAGGTTCGACCAGTAGGTCTCCAGATATATCCAATATTTGTAAACACCTTTCCTGTTAGTTTCCAAACTTTTCTCTTTGAATGTTCTTAACAGATTGTAGATTTAGTTGATGTGCGATATTATTGATAAAATCAGAAACACACAAATCATGATTATCATAAAGCATGAAACCATTTACATTAACACGTTTAAGTTCAGATTCGCTATTAAGCTTGGATGCTGACATGAGCAGTTCCTTTAGGTTCGAACAACACAAATCTTTATTTTTCAAACAAGATTTAAATTTCCTAGGGTGGGCTTCTATTTATTTTTTACGTACTATTGGTAGTTTGCTAAAATCTTATCTTTCTTTGTATTTCCTGAAGGCTATGATCCGCTAGCACTAGTAGATGGTTTTACTCCTGTATAAGACAACATAGGTTTGTTAGAAACTAAGTTTGATGAAGAAGAGGTTTTTGTGTTTATGTTTCCTGAAGATGTGACAGGCTCAATGAGTCTAACTCTTTTGTCCTTGTTTCTATTTGGGGTCACAACCACTAATTTTCCATCAATATTGTTGATACCAGGGCAGGTTTTATTGATATTTGTAAGTAACTCCTAAATTAGTTTAGCATACCTACAGGCAGATTCTAAGGAATCATATTTTGATTTAACATGTTCAACTAGATCCCTAAGAACTATAGCTTCTTCCTGAGTGTGCTTAATATAGGCAGAATGAGCTGTCTTTTTATTCAACAATTTAAGGGTTATTGGTTCCACATCAATCTTAAGCATTTCTGGATCACTAGGGTGTTTTGTAACATCGTTATCAACTAGAGATTTTCCTTTAAGTTTCCTTAAATCATCCTTAAGATCTGTAATTACCAAAACTTTTTCCCGAAGACTAGCATTTAAATCAGATATTTCCACAGACTTTAGATTGACTTGATTAATTAAATCATTACATTGTTCTTTTAATCGAATACGTGCTGGTTTAATCGAGTCATAAAGTTGCTTATAGGTCTGTTTTAAATGCTCATTCTCAGCAATAAGCTTTGACATTCTATGATCCAATTCAATATTTATTGTTTCAATCTCTTCTAAGTCCTTTTTAATCTTATCCTCATTCATTTTTCCACTTATAGATTTAATTCTCTCTTTTAACTTCTTTATGACTGTGTCTTTTTCTTAGGACTGAGCTTTTAATTCATTCAATTCAAACAATTGATCAAAACTTGGAGCACTTTTATTGGAAACAAAATTATTCCTTCGAAAAATTTCCTGATTAAGTTGACTATGAACTTCTAATGAGATGCAATGTTTTTCAAGAGTGGTAAAACTTTTAAATAGTTTATCGTAAATCTCATTTTCAACAAAATTCTTTTTGTTGAGAAGCTCAGTCTCAAGTTTGAGACACTTTTCACATTCATGCACATTCACATAAGCAATATCCACAGAAGAATTTACAATAGTGTTCACGATATCTTTGCTAATAACTTGTTCCAAGTGTCGTTTATTTTCGTTCAAAACTTGATTCATTTTCACTTCAAATGTTTTTGACTCTAAACGATGTTGTTCCACAGTCTGTTCCATTTGATGGAAGACATTTTGGACTTCAAAAAGTTCATCAATCAAATATTGATCAAATATATTAAATAAGTCCTTCAGAGCTTTTACAAATGGAATTATTTCATCCCTAAAACAAGCTTTTGTATGTTCGACCCCCCACGAGCCTTCAGTGATGGCTGTGGGTGTGGTTCTTTATTTGACAACCACATCAAAACCAGCAAGATGTTGTTTAAGTTTCTTCAAACTCATATTAACCATGCTGACTTTAGGAAGTCCTTTTGGAACCTCAACTTTGGTGGGTCTACTAGAAAGAGTGGGTTCTGGAGAATTCACAGAATTCTAAGACCAAAAGGCTTGTTCAGCAGATAATTCAGTTTGTGGAACAAAGCGTGTTTCATAATCTTTATAAAGTTGGTTAAGAGCAGCATAAATGACTGGTGTAGTGTTAACTTTCTTTTCAAACATTATGGGATCCTTTTGTTTGAAAAGCATTTTTGAATGACTCTTCAGCAAGCAACAAGGTCTCTTCAGAGTCAGGAATCACAATGGGATTAGTTTTCTCAATAAAATCACCACCATATGGCTTCGATTCCATCTGCTGAGCTTTCTTCAGACAGAAAGGATTTTGAAAACCTAGAGCTTGTTTAGTGGTATGATCATAGAAAAACTAAGGTTTCGTCAACATGTGAACAATTTGTGCAAATTGATCTCTTTTAAAAACAATATTATCTATCTGTTTGATCATCTTTTCTAAAGCAATCTCTCTATCGATGTTCCTAGATTCTTCTTTCTTAAAATCATTTTTGAGAAGAGAAACTGTTTGCATTAAAGATTCCTTTTCTTTTAAATATTCAGAAAGAGTTTGTTTAAGATGATCAATCTCTACAGACTGTGCACTTGAATCTGAAACGTTATCATTACTCTTTAAATCAACATTTTGTCCTTCTTTCAAAACTTCAACTTGTTCCTTAAATCTTTCAAGCTCAGTAGTTAAAGTATCATTGACACTTTTATTGTCTAGATTTATCTTGGTACAGTTAACTACTTGGGTTTTCAGTTGTTCAATCATAGATAGTATCAGTGCATCTTGTTGTGTAGAGGAGTTAGAATTCTAAACAGCTGCCTGTTGTGATTCAATCACATACTGAGAATAAGGAA
>BQNB010030287.1:10870-38370 GCA_026074375.1 Tanacetum coccineum
CTTGTAAAGTTCTGTAAACTTCAGTTCTATGAATGTAAATTATAAAGTGTATGATCTTGTATCTTGTGCGATGAATGGTATCGTCGCTTCCTGTGTTTCCGCCATTGACGGGGTGTGACACCAGACCTCATTAATACTGCTTTTGAAACCATGATCCTTTTAGGACCAGGGTAAGTTATTCTAGAAAAATTCTGGTGATTCAACCTTTGAGTATAGTTCCACATTGGTTTTACCATCTTTTTATTATTAAACTCTCTCTGATGGTTATTACAATCATACTGCAGGTGATCAAAACTTCCACATACATAACAAGCTTTGTTAATCATCTCAAAATTACTTCATAATCTTTAAGACATCATATTATTCCAGTTTCTTTGGTTTCCTCTAGGACTCTGTGTGTTCTGTCTATTTTGATCACCTTGTTTAACAGTTGTTTTCTGTAGATCCCAATTCAATATAGATCTTTCTAGCATGTTTAATGGTTGTAGCCAATATGGATAGTTCCACACAAACTACAGGAGAAACAATGACTATGAACACTATAATTTATGCGGAAACTAACTTATAATGCTAAGAAGAACAATGAATATTAATAACTAAACTTTTGTATTAATCTGCTAAAAAGATTACAGATTACTAACTATGAGATTGAGAGATGTGATGAGATGGATATCTTCTCTAATGCCGTAGGATTCCTTTTATACACCAAGGATAAACCCTAACAGACTTACAAAATGCGTAGAAGATAATGCATATCTTTTCCTATAATATCTCATGCATATCTCTTAAACGGTACTAACTATTAAACGGTACTAACTATTTTGTACTGACGGTACAAACTAATACTAACAGTACAAACTATAACTGTCGGTACTTTCTACTACAACTAGCGGTACTAAGTTTGGAAAACATAATTCCCAATAATTTATACTTGTTTATGTGCTTTAATATGTGACCTATCATTCAACTGGATCTAGTGATACAGGCCAAGTAATCTAGATGCCGGGATAGCTCTCCATATAGTAATTTGTACATCTAGAATAATAGGATCACAAATATTGTCCTGCTAAATCCGTGCTAGGATATGCTTCTAGCTTAACTAGATATCAGATATTGCCTTTGGTTTAGTAAACAAGTTGACTAGCAGGTGAACCTAGATAATTCAACAAATAACGTTCTAATTCTATTGGATAGTTGGACAAGTGAACTAGTAGAGTATAAATCACCGTTAAGCAGTAAGTGGGTAAAGTCTCTATGAGCTAGGGTTTAACAAGATCATCATTGCTTTAATCCCTAAGATAGTTTATAATCAGCAAATAAGGATGCTTTTTGCGGATGCTTTAATTATGACAGAATTAATGTGTATAGGTCTTAGGATGAAGTCTCGCCTAAGTCTAAGAATAACATGCCACCTCGATATTAGTAATCATATGAATAAACAAACCAACTTCTAATCGGATTAATGATGGCTAATAAAGTTTTCTATTTATCTCTAATACTGCTATCCATCGCTCTTTAATCTTACCCCCCCCCCGCTTCAAAAAAGTTGGTATGTTTTACATAAGTGTCTATGAAATAGGATTGAAGTCCCCCACCAACCCACCCAACCTTTCCCACCCCCCCCCATAAGCACACACACTGCCTCCCCAGCCTGCAACTCATACCCCACCCCACCTCCCCCCCTCAGGCAACACCTCCACCCAAACCCCCCCAATTTTACCTCGTTCAGAATAAGAGAGAGAGAGATATCAAACTACATAGATTCAGCATAAGGTTTGACTTAGATTAGAATTAACTTAGATTAGATAAACAAAATATTAATAAATTGAGAGATTTAACCTCACTTCAAGTGTTCGACACCCTACTTACCACGAATATACCATCGACCAGGTACACTACCCGTTAAAGTGTTATTTTTGGTTAAGTTGGCAAAATATAAATTTAAAGCTTGAATCATAAAAATATATACCCCCTTGAAAAAGCAGAAAAACCTTCAAGGACATCCGATGATTTAATGAGCACACCGATCAACTTTAGTGCATTTGTCATGAACTGCCTGTAGATTAGTGAACTCACATAAGGCATTCTGATAGGTCCGGCTTACACCATGCTCAAAGGCACTTGCAGAAGTTATGCCAAGCTCGATTATAATATGGAAGAATGTTACAAAGTACTGACTAATCAACTAGACTGGAACAACCTTGAAGGTGATAGATATCTATTCGACTTGAGCAAACCACTACCTCTGGTTGTGTCAGGCAATCATCAAATCATCCCAGTTGACTACTTCATCAACAATGACCTCGAGTATCTGAAAGGAGGAAGCTCAAGCAGGAAATATACGACTTTTACAACAAAAACAAAGGCTGCTAAGTATGATATTCAAGGCATTGAAGACATGGTTCCATCGTTATAGAGTCCGGTAAAGGTATCCTATGATAGACATGCTGTCTGGGGAACTTCTCACTAGGGTCCTAAACGACAACGATTCTAAGGATTCGCAAGCAACAGGGTGTCCAGATATGATGTGTACTCCAAGAAAAGAATTATAGCAGTAACCAAAGTAAAAGTTATAAAGTGGTATGATTACGGTTATCTAGAGGAGATTGAAGTTCAAAGAGAAGATCAACAATTATACAAATTTAAGGAAGGTGACTTTCCAAGACTTCACCTGCAAGAGATTGAAGATATGTTGCTTTTCTTGGTTCAAAATAAGCTCTCCAATCTTAAAAGAGATGTCATTTATGACTTGGGTGTGGCAATACGGATGTTTACCAGACGTATTGTCATTCTTAAACAGGTCGAAGACCTTTAACTGGGAGTCAAAAGCAACCAAAAGAAGCTCAATATCACCAAGCCAGAGACATTCAGGTCCAACATCTCCAACAGAATTACATACACTGCACACAAGAATCCTTAAAGAATTATCTATGAAGACAAGTACAAAATAAATAGGTTAATGCGCACGGATGAACTCTACAAGTTCAGTGACGAGACGCTCACATATGTTTGATCCGTTCTTCATGATATTGCTTCAAACCTGAGGATGGATTACTTGATGAATAGAAAATGGAGTAGTTTAGACAGAAAAAGGTCTCGCATCATGATCAAGGCTATCCATCAGCTGCTGCTAGAAAGAAGGTTAATGAGGAGCTTGGAAAAGTTCGTTGGTGGGAGAGATTACGGGGAAGACCTTTGACTACTTCAATGAACCATATGATTCTGTCATATGTTGTTCTTATCATTCAGGTCATACCCCGTAAACAATAAACTTGTGAATATGTGAATAAGTAGTGTAGGACTAATAATAGGCATATATAGTGTTTAAGTACGAATTTTCAAGAATTTCTTAGTAAATTGAAGAAATTTCAAATTAACATACTCAAACACCATATAATTCCCTCACAATTTAAGGGGGAGCATCAAAATGTTCCAAATAAATGGCTTGATATATAATTAGAACATTTTTCTCCCCATATAATTTTCATACATATTTAAATCAATTGAAATCCAAAATATCAAAAGATTTGACATGTTTGATAAGGGGAGAAAATGTGATTAAAATATATAACTTGTAAAAAGTGATCTTAATGACCCTAGTACAGCTTCTTCCATGTACATGCTAAACATTTTTGAATATCGATGCAAATATACAGGGGAGCAATTTTAAAAGTTAAAAACTATCAAGGTACTAAATGTTTTGATTTATATCATAAAGTACCTTGATCGATATTTTTTCAAATGGTTTTAAAGCTAAGAACAATACCAAAAGACCGACCATATATTTAATTCATTAGAGTTATAAGGTGGTTAGGTATAGGTGTTTGTTCGCACGATCTAGCCAGAACCGGAAGGATCTACCCAGGGACATTCCATTAGATATAATAAAAGTCCTTAAGGTATTATAAAAAGGAGAAAAGGTGAAAAAAGGGAAAAATGCAGACTAAGACAGAGCTAATACTAGAGTAAACCCAACAAGGTTTTAGTGATGAAGTCCTGGTAAGCATTGAATGGGTTGAAGAATGAAAAAGAAAAAATAAGATAAAGGGTGAAAAGAAAAAAGCCATCCTTACACTTAGGCAGAAACCGGGTCAATACATATGCTATCAAAAACACTAAGCTATTGTCTGGTATTGAAGATAGTCATCATGGACCCAGTGATGCGATGCACAACCCTCCCCAGCCACTCAAGGTCTCTCAAAAGACTCTTATTTCATTTCTCACAGAGATTACACACATTTCTATTAACTTTCTCACTCTGAGTTAGTTGGTATTAAAAAGGTGGCAGTCTGCTCCAGCCTCTGATTACTAATACTAAATGTGCACTATTGAGTCTAGAGCAAATAAAGAGATCATCCATAAATCTCTCTAGGACACTAATTCAATATAAACTTGTTTCTCACACACTATGAAAACAAGTAATATCTTAAGAGTCCTACGTATTATCCTTGTGATATTGCCAGAACATCAGAGTGATACTTAAGTATTTACAATGATGATGGAAATCCTTCCAGAGCCAACATTAAACAAGCTCTGCGGTAGGTGACTTGTAAGATCTTATATGGATCAAACTTGTGACACTGGATATCGATTTGGTCCAGATTATGAATTGACGGTAGATGAATTTTGAAATGCTTAAAACTCTCGATGTGTTGCAAAATCACTTTAGCAAGTGACACGTCGATTGATTTTCAAATCAATTTTTGAATCAATCAGTGAGACTTTTCCTAACTGGTTTACTCATACCATGTTGTCTTCTTTGAGACGCTGCAGTAATGAGAACGGCTAGTGCAACTACAAAACCCTGTCAAGGTGATTCTTTGGAATTCTACCTAATCACAGGCAATATTTATACTAATTAATAGGGAACCGTGGTTATAGCAACCTTATTCGACGAAGTGACAAAGGCACTTTCTTCTATATATGTTGTTTATCACTAACCCATTCATGCAGGTAATCCCGATGGTGGCCGCAACTGGCTTAAGACAAGTCAAGATTCATAGCCATGTGCTCATACTCGACCGACAAATGCAAAGACATTATGAAAGCTCAAGTACATGTTTCAAGACTTCCGCTACTCTGATACCGCACGTCCTTCTTGAAGCGACGAAGTGTAAAGTTAAAGAACTTCAAGAAAGATATTTTATTCAAGCTTTAAAGTTAAAGATCAAGTATAGTATGAGCATGTCGGCCCGAAAGTCACAAGTACACAAGATGGCAACAGATCACAAGTTAATAATAAGAGAATATGTTTGGCTGATGATCTCAAGAAGCTCAAGATCACATGTAAGTCAAGCTTAACAGAACGAGCTTAAGCCTAAAGTTAATGATCACTTTAACATATCACAAGTTAAAGATTGATGTTTAAAGACTAAGAGCACAAGACTAAAGACAAGCATAGTATGCTAGGTTTAAGTTTTTGTAAAATTGGAGTGACCTCCCTTTAGGGGAGATTGTTAGAAATAAGAAAAGTATCGGTCACTACCAAGATATCATTAGATAGCTCATAGCATAATATTTGGAACCTTAGTAAGCTAGTTAGACCAAGGCCCATGGAAAGCCCATGATAGCAAAGGCCCAACCGGCTACTCTAGGGGTATAAGTATCCTCTCTATAGCTTGGAGAGGGTGTTGGTTGTTCATTTCTCTCATGCATAATAAAAGTTTTCTCTAGTTTTTCCATTCTCTCTCTAAGTGTTTATCCAACCACTTCTCTCTCTAAAACCATCTATACGATTCATAGTGTTGTGTATTTAAGATATTCTACATGTATATATTCACCCTCAAAATACCCACGTTAATTCACCAACCAATAAAAAGGATATTTTCATTTCGTAGGTAAATAGCATTTACCCACTAAATTACCCACATATATAGCCACGATAACTCATGACGTGGGTAATCTATGGGAATTGTTTTGGTGCCAATCATTTACCCACATATTGCAAACCGAATATATTTATGTGACAATTTGTGTGGGTAAATCCGTAGGAAATTCAAGGGAATATAAAGTCAACTTTGAAAGTCATTTATCATAGGTAACAAGTGGGTAAATGCCCTCCAAACGATAAGTGTAGGCAATTGTCGTGGGTATTTCATCAGATTCTTGTAGTGATATAAGGCTTACACAATCGATTATATCGATGTATGTGGCCTGATTCATTGGAAGAAGGAGCCTTATGTAAACATGTACATAAACTAATTATTCAATAATTAGAATCATTGTTTTATGAATGCATGTGTTAATTGATAAGTGTTTAAATAAATGCTATGTGTATTAGTAGTTTATATTTATTGTTTGTTTTATAAGTTGTGACATAAGTAAAAACAAAAGGGTTTTTTTGAAAAAGAAAAATATAAACATGACTAATAACTATTAAATAAGATTTATTATAGATTATTAATTGCGAAGTCTTATGAGTCAATTGAGTGTGGTTATCTATAATGTTAAGGCTCATACCTTAACTTCCCACGACGAGACTTGTAATTGAATAAGTTTATAATATATTTTCTAAGTTAAAGAGTTAAATTTTATCAATGACAAAATTTGCAAAAGTACTATTTATTTGAAAGGCATATCACTAAGGGTTCGAGGTTCATACTCTATAATATCCTCGATATCTTGAAATTAATTAGGAAGCGCAAATGGTCTAGGGTTTGAGTGGGTTTTAATCATTCTTTAATCTTTACCCGCGATAAAACAAGAACTCTTTGCAAT
This sequence comes from Tanacetum coccineum, assembly GCA_026074375.1. Classification (NCBI taxonomy): domain Eukaryota; kingdom Viridiplantae; phylum Streptophyta; class Magnoliopsida; order Asterales; family Asteraceae; genus Tanacetum; species Tanacetum coccineum. The sequence goes on from BQNB010030287.1 coordinate 17,588, forward strand.
TGAAAACACGGATTGAATCGTCAATTTGTTTTAAGGTGTATTGTCACTAATTTATACACAAAGTGGTATAGAAAATTAAGTGATACACCATAATAAGTAACTTAATTGAGTAAAGTTTTTATTAAAATCAATGATACGAAGATGTATGCATGCTTCTTCGTACATATTTTTTAATAAGTTGTTGCCATCCAATTTGTAAGAACACTTGCAATTGACTTTTGCATCACATGAGACGTATGTAGAGTGCAACCCCAAGGTGATTATACACTTTTCGTGAGACGTTGGTGTTATATAATCACAGTTCTTAATTGGATGACTTAATTAAGGTAAGTTGGTGAGACCTTATGCTCGAGACATAGATGGGATAAAACATCCTTACTATTATATTAAAGTAATAAAGTAAGTCCCATAATGTTCTAGAAATTACACTAGTGGCAATTATTGATCGTCAATTACCTTTTGAATACACCATTGCTAGCAGATCAACTGATGTGATGGTGGTATGTCAAGTTGGATCCTAGACCTTTGAAAATTAATTGTTTATATATTTAAACATGGGTAGTTAATTTTCTTCAAAGAGTATTATCGAATATACTAAAATCTTAAACTTAATATGTTTTGTAGATGGCACTATCTGTCTAAAACATAAACCATTCGGCTTTTAGGTAAATGTTTAAAAGAGAAAAACTTTTAGGAGCTAATTTCAATGATTGGTTTTGTTTACTTAAGCTGTTCTTGAGAGTTGAAAATAAAATGTTTGTCATTAGACAGCCTGTTCCCCCTGCTCCTCCTGCCAATTCAGCAACACAAGTGCTCGTCGAATGTAACGCAGTTTATGATGTTTATAATGAGGTTGCTTGTCTTATGCTTGGAAGTATAACTCCCAAACTTCATATACAATTTGAGCACTCCTCACCATATGACATGTTTCTAGAGCTTAAATTCATGTTTGAGAAACAAGTTGGAGTTGAGAGGTTTGACCTAATTCAAACATTACATGCTTGCAAACAAAAAGAGGTAAAGCCAGTTGACCCATATATCATTAAGATAGAAGGTTAAGTGGAGCAACTGGAATGTCTTGGTTATGTCCTCCCGCAAGATCTTAGTGTTCGTTTAATCTTGAATGGCCTCACTAGTGACTTTGCAGGATTGGTAAGGAACTACAATATGCATAACATAGGGAAGACGATTGGTGAACTACATGCTCTGCTTATTGAGTATGAGAAAGGTTTACCTAAAAAGGCTGCTACACCATAAGTAATGGCAATTCAATGTGGTAGAATGTAGAAATCCAATTAGAAATTGCAAAATGCTAAAGGAAAGGGTAAAGGGAAGGGAAAGGGAAAGGATAAACCAGTTTATATCCGCCTAAAAAACCTATACATTTTGCAAAAAGCATCCGACAAAGGATGATGCCTGCCACCACTGCAAAGAGGTAGGGCATTGTAAGAGGAATTGATTTGCTTACCTTGCTGAGTTGATAAAGAAGAAGAACCAAGTTGGCACTACCAATTCTTTAAGTTTTTCATAATATTATTATATTCTTTTCCTAATAACTCCTAGGTGTATGACATTGGTTGTGGTACTCACATTTGTAACACAACACAGGGTCTTGGAGGAGTAAGAAATCTGAAACAAGGAGCTCTCTATTTTGTACGTGGGCAATGATGTTCATGTACAAGTAGAAGCTATTGAAAGTTTTTACTTAATTTTACCTAATGGCCTAGTGATTTGTTTAGACAATTGTCATTATGCACCTACTATTAATAGAGGTGTTGTTTCAGTTTCTTGTTTGGTTCACAATGGTTTTATCCAATGTTTTATGAATTATGGTATTTTAGTTTCTAAGAATGATGTTCTTTATTTGAATTCTATTCCACATGATGGTATTTATGAAATTGATATGCTTAATCTTGAGCCATAATGTTAATTCTATTTATAATGCTAACTCGAGAAGACTCTAAAGGCACTTTGATCAGATCGAAGAGTCGAATATATTAGCCAGAGTTTAAAGATTATCTGAAGGCTTGTGGAATTCTCTAACAACTTACTCCTCTATACACACCACAACACAATGGCATGTCAGAAATGAGAAATCATACCTTGTTGGACATGGTTCAATCAATGATGAATCTTATAACTTTGCTTTTATCCTTTTAGGATTATTCTCTAGAGTCTGCTACACGCATTCTCAATATGGTTTCAACCAAGAAGGTTGATAAGACACTGTATGAATTATGGTATGGAAAAGTTTCTAACTTGTATTACTTATTTCTACTTCCCACCTGAAAACAAAATAGTTGTTACAAGGTGATTGTGCAAATATGGGCATGATCAGGCTTCGATGGGATGGAAGAGTTCTCGAGGTGCTTGAAGGATTGCCAAGTCTTGGATAACCTGTGTTAACATAAATAGAAACACTACGTTAAGTGAAGTGCAGGGGGTGTCTCTGCGAATCACCTTCAGTGTGAGAGTAAGTATGTGCTTTGAGAATGTAAAGTAAATATGTAAGTATGTATGCGTGTATGCAAGTCTTAGTCATACTTGGCGACCTTTCCATCTATTTATATGTGTAGAAATAGGATGGGATAAGGCCTAGCATAAAAGTCGGTGATCGTGGGGGTATCTACATTTTGAGGGGTGATTGCAGAAACTGTATACCACGTTCTCTACCTTGTCGGGAAAGCTTTGATGGAGAGGGAGATCGTGGTTGATTGACTTAAACAAGTTTGACCTCTGCCCTAGTTTCATCGAAGACTTTATCGCGAAGGGTTTGGGGCCTTCGCGTGGCGGATTCCCATACTAGTAACTGTCTCAAAGATAGTTTTACGTCACTCGAAACTATTTGAAGGTTTCAAAATATAATTGAGAGAATATCCCATTTAAGCTCGAAGGGGAGGCCTTTAAGCCAGAGGGGAGGGTACATCATCAAGCCCCCCAGTCGAATGTAATATATTCATCTATGGATGCATTACGTTCGACTCATTTAATGTAGCCCAAATCGTAGGCCATGTCAAAGACTTGTGTTGGGATTCTTGATTTGATGAGACAAAATAAATAAAAGAATGAAACAAAAGGACTAAATCTGGCAACTATGTAATTCTACAAAGATGGAAGATTTTGAAGAATTAATGAAGATTTGGTCAAAGATCTATAAGATAAAGACTAGGAAAGTATTTAATGTGATTTAATGTGATTTAATATGAGTTAAATAGTTTCCTTGTCTATTGATTTACTTCCTTTGTAAGCCATGATCTCTCCCTATATAAAGAGATCATAGGTGTGTAGTTTTATACATCCATAGAAACATCGACTGATGAGAGTCGAATAGTAAAGGGGTGTGTGTGTGTACACCATAGTTAGTTAGTTAGTTAGTTAGTACACCATAGTAGTTGGTGTAGCCCCAAGTTATAGTTGGGGTAATAGGAGAACGTTCAATAAAGAAAACCTTGTTTGATAATATTGCTTTCTTATTATTCCGCTGCGTGTTCAGTATTATCTGTAAAACTATCCTAGATGAGCTAAAAAGATTCTCAACAACTTGTGCTACAATAATTTAATTATAAGTCCACTTGTTGTGGAGTTAGTTGAGTCTTTAAATGAAGATTACTCAACATTCTTCCTAGGTAATCGTGAATGTCTTATCACACTTTTTCCTATAGTTTGAAATCTGGGTGATCCCTGATGATTGACACATGGACGGTCGTAAAGGTATTGAGAGTTACCTATAAATACTTTGCCATAAACCCTTCTTTTCTTTTTACCATCATCATCTTCCTTTTTGCTATTCATCTATTTCTAAGGTAAGATAATAATCACTATCTTTTTAATTATGAGTGCAAAGGATTCCATAACCATTCAAACTTGTGAACTTTTAAAAGAGGAGTTCAATGATTTTCTCACCCTTTACCCTATTCTTGCTGAATATCATGTTATTCTTCCTAAATCCAATCAGGCCATTTTTGATGCTCCACCTGGGTATGTCAGGTTATACACCCATTCATTCTCTCTTGCAAATCTTAGGCTTCCCTTTACTAAGTTCTTTTGTGAGGTTCTCGAATATTTTTAGGTTCATATATCAAGGCTCAACCCTTTTGGTTGTGCCAAGCTTACCACTTTTGTTGTCATGTGCAAAGCTTATGGTTGTGAGCCCTCTGTCGACCTCTTCTGAGGGTTTTTCAATTTATGTCGAGCTAGTATGTGGTTGACTTTTGCTAAGAGGTCTGAAAAACATATTTCGAATCTGCTTCCTAAGGTCATTACTCGTATCGAGGGTTGGCACGAACGGTTTTTCTATGTTCAAGACTCCATTATCCCTGCCAAGTATCCATAACTTCTGTCTGAGCAAAACAAACTTAATTTAAAATCCTTCAAAGATAAACTTCGTACAAATATTGAGGAGAATCCCATATTCCAGCGTCTTGGTCGATATCCCAAAAGTGTTCGTGTGTTTCCTGATCCTATTCTTTTCTTGGCTGGTCTCAAACCTTTATGGGAATATGGTTAACAGCGACCTACGATCATGGCAGGCGGCAAGGGTATTTATCTTTCTTGATTCTTTCTTCGTTTTCCTTTTTCACTGATATATGATTTACTTTTTCTTCCTGCAGAAATGGCTTTTAGGAACTTTATCTACACCGAAGATGATGAGGATTTACTATTTTTGCTCAAGGAGCATTCCCCATGCTTTGGCACTAGTTCCCCATCTGTTTCAATAAACACGGAGCCTCTGAAAGCCAACGTAGAGCCTGTGATCCAGCCTGTAGAGGTTACAGTAGATTTTGGGGAGAGCCCAAAGCCTGAACTATTTGTCGTTCACCCTAGAAGTGTAGCTGCTCAGATAAAGGATAAGAAGTGTAAAACTAGAGGAGGGTCATCTAGGCCTCCTGTTAAGAGAAAACTTGCTCCTGGGTCTTCAACCTCCCACGCTACTCGTGCCAAGACTTCTTCTTTGAATGACGATGCTCCCTTCTTAACAGTGTCTGATGATGACGAGGGTAGACTTTCATTCTTTAACTTGCCCTGTATTGTCTTTGCATCATGGGTTCATTAATATTTTTGTCTTCTTTCTTTTTTAGGTCTCCCTGATATCCTTGAGCTTAAAGATGCTACTGCCTACCACCTCAAGATCTTTACTATTACTCCTCCGGCTTGAAAGAATTATCTGGATAACCACATAGATGTGGAGTTGCTGGATCTTCATGACCGTTGTTATGCGAGGCAGGTTGTAGTTGAAAATGCGGTTAACAGGAGGTCTCATGAGCTATTTCAGGTTATTGAGAAGCTAAGGGGTGAGATTGATGTTATGGGGAACAAGGAGAGGTCTATGGAGGAAGAGTGTGAGGGGCTGTGGGTTAAATGTGAGGCTGCTATGACTGAGTTTGAAAGGAACCCCATTGTGGTGGCCCTCTAAGAGAAGATATATGTTCTCTCCACTAAAGTAAAAGAGCATAAGTTGAATCTCAATAGGATGATGTTGGAGAGTCAGAAGTAGGAAGGCTATCAACAAAACCTTTCATCTTTAGAGTCGAAGGTTACTTTTCTTAAAGCCGAAAAGGCAAGATTGGAGGCTATTGAAGTGTCCCTCCATAAGGAGGTTAGGGAGCTTACACAGGATAGGAGAGAGGTGGTATCGAAAGTCACTCCATATGCTGCAATGGAGCTTGTTCATAGTGATGACATGGGTAGCCTTGTTGGCAGGCTTGTGTCCTCCGCTATCTTATATGGGAGGTGTAGGGCTTACGAGCAGGTTGCTGATATGAAGGAGCCTTTTGACTTGTCGAAAGTGAAGGGTTATCGTTCTTCTTACAAGAAGGATCATACTCAGGCCAGCAACGATTTTTCCACCGCTACTTTTCCTTGGTTAGATGAGTTCGTGGTAGATCCTTCGGCTCCTATTGAAGTTTTATTGTTGAAGAAGCCTCCATCTCTTCACATGCATGTTCCTTCAAGAACTCAAGTTCCATTGCCTACTTCTCAGAGAGCTACTCCATCCTTGGCTCCAGTCTCTAATCTGATGTCTCCTCTTGTAGACCCAATCATCTCCACTTTAATGAAGGTCACCATGTTGGTGTTAATTCAGTCTTAAGGGTGGCATATACCCTTTAAATAATTTATTATGATCCAGGATTTGGCCTTTAAACAATTTATATTTTGGCAATGGTTTATGTAGGCCATTGTATGAACAACGTATGTCGACCTTTAAGGTTGACTTTGGATGGTATCTTCCCCTTGGGGAGTTAAATATGGGGACGCAGTCCCAAATTTTATCTATGATATCCCTTGTTTCTTTTGTCATGACTTTGGGGGACTTTAGTTTGACCCCTTTATTATTTATAAGTAAAATTTTACGCTTTATGAAGTGAAGGCTCAAGTGTGGCCTTAAGTTGCCAATTATGCAGGTGAGCATCTTATGCCGACCTTGAAGGTAGGCTTCCATTGGAAATATAGTCTCCCATCATATTTGAGGATTTGGAGGACTTTGAGTCTGACTCCTTTATGCGCTTTATCAAGCGAAGGCTCATGTGTCGCCTTAAATGTTTGACTTATTAGTCAATCTTCAAATGAAGGGTTGCGGCCCACTTTATTACGTCCTCAAGGCTAAAAGAAGCAATGAGGAAAGTTAACGTGAATTTTATGGATGTTTATTTTCAGTGGGGCTCGTGTGTGGCCCCACAACATCCTTTTGAATATTGAACTTAGCAATGTTAGGCTCAAGTGTGGCCTTATGAGATCTTTTGTTATAAATAACAACATAAAAGATTTATGATAAGTCTATTTCATTAATAGTGTAGAAAGATTTACATCATCTCGCGTATAAACACTTAGTTTGCTACACTTTTTTGGATAGTCGAAACAATGACTTTTGCTAAAAAAGAAGGAAAGGATTGTAAGAGAGGTAAGTTTTACAGGTAAAACTTATGAAGGTTTATTCCTTTTTTGTTTGAATCAATGAGTGATCAGACGCGTCAATGATCTTGTAGAGTTCTCCTTTGTGGACTTCTCTTATCATATGAGGACCCTGCCATACTTGTGGGTTTTTGTGTTGTTTTGTAATAGTAGAACGAAATCTCTACCTTGTAGTTGGAAGGACTATTCCTTTTGCTGTGATACCTTCATAGCTCGTTTTGGTAGTAAGCCTTTTCAATCGAAGCTACTTCCTTACTTTCCTTTCTTTTTGTCATTTCCTTCGTTCTTCCTCTGCCGTCTTTAGCTACAATACTTTCGACTGTTAGGATTATGGCCTCGGAGCAGTAGGTTAAGCTAAACGGTGTCTCCTCCTAGTTGTTTCTTGGAAGTGTTAGGTGTACCCACAATACATGGGATAAATCTTCCACCCATCCTTGTTGGCTTCGAGCTAGTTGCTTTTCGATTCTACTCATTATCTCTACGTGTTCTGTGATGGGGGAGAAAGATTGTATGATTTTCAATCCTCTACAAAGGTCTATGAAGATGCCTTCTTTGAAGTGATTATCGTCCTTCAAACTGATTATTTATGGCACTCTAAATCTACAGATCACATATTCCCATACAAATCTTTCTACATGTCTTGCACTTATAGTTGTCAAAGGCTTTACTTCTATCCATTTGGTGGAGTGTTCTATGGCTACTTCTAAGAATTTCAATCCTCCTAGGGCCGTTGATAGGGGGCCTAGAATGTTGACTCCCCAATGACTAAATGGCCATGCATTTCTAGATGCTATTGCCTTGATTTTTGCTCTTTTCTTCACTGCAAATTGCTTTTTGCATTTCTCACAATCTTGTATTACTCTTGAGACGTCTCTGTGCGACAGCCAATATAATCCATCCTTTGGATCCTTGAACCAAACAATCTGTATTTAAAATTTAGAGTTTGTAAGTTGACCCTTAGAACGTGGGCTCCCGTAATGACAACCGAAAGAAAAACCTTCATTGCTAGTTATTTTATCACATCGTTTGTCTTTGGTGGAGCTATGCAGCGAAGCCATGGTGTGTAGAAAGACTTTCTTAATAGGCTGACCTTTTGATCACTTGTACTGAGGTACCTTAATTATGATCTTCCTAGATTCTTTGGGGTCTTCTGGTAGCAAACCACTCAGCAAATACTCGTGTATGGGGGTCATTCAGCTTTCCTCTTCTTTGGTTTCAACTCGCAGAACCTCCTTTTCCTCTATGGATCTTCTCGCAAGGACTTTGACTAGTACTTCTTTAGTGAGATTCTTGAAGGTCATCGCAAGCTCATAGTACTGCCAGCTTTTATAGTGTATATTATAAGTGTTTTACTTTGCTTAGGCGTCAAGCTTTTCTTGTTCTAGTTTCTTTTAAAGTACTCAATTATGTATCTTCTGAATTGTTTGCCTTCCTAGGGTTATCCTTTGTCTTTGTAGAATACTCTCTAATGCAGGTAACTGGTTGCGTAATTCCCTTTACTATGATTTATCCAATATTAGAAGTCCTACAAATATGTCATTTTTACTATTTCCATTTCTTGCTCCACTTTTAGCCTCGCTAACAGTGCTTTGTACTCTGCTTTGTTATTCGTTGTTTCGAATTTAAAACGAAGAGCATAAGTATATTCCTTACCTTTGGGGTCTATCAGCATTAACCCTACGCTTGAACCATCAAAGCTTGATGCTTCATCAATATAGAGCTTCCATTCAAAGCTTAATTTCTTGTCCTCTAGCTTTATGTCTGTCTTTCTCTCTACTTCCTTCCTGTTATCTTCAGGGGGTGCTTCGATTAAAAAGTCTTTTGGCATTTCTTTGTTGCTGTCATCCCTTGTTTGGAACACGATGTCATGCTCTCTCAGCTCGATTGCCCATTTAGCTACACGTCATGACTGTTCGAGTTTGGTGAGTGCTTGTTTGATAGAGGAGTTGGTTAGGACTGCTATGAAATAATAGAATCAGCTTATAAATACCTAATACTAAAATTCTAAGTAAATAGACTGCTAAAAAACACAAATAAATCTAGGCTACCGTATTTACTTAAAAAATCATCACCAAACCTTCTCCTGTAAGAACCTAAACCAAGTAAAGATTTTTTCCAGTGCAGGGTAATTAAGCTCGGCTCCCTATAGGGCTCTTCTTACGAAGTAGATGGGAACCTGTCCTTTTTCCCTTTTCGTAAATAAAGCGGAATTTATGCTTTATGTCAAAGCTGCAAGATACATCACAAGAACTTCTCCATGTATTGGCGCTATAAGCGTTGGCGAACTCTCCCAAATTTCTTCATTTATTTGAGTGTTGCTGCTGCTTCTTGTATCCACTCTATGTTCTTTTTATCTGTACAACTTTTAAGCACTTTGAAGAAAGGAAGGGACCTTTCGGCGCCTTTTGAAAAAAATCAGCTAAAGGCTGCCAGTTTTCTATTCAGGCTCTGTATGTCCTTAAGTGTTTTTGGTTGTTCGATGTCGGTGATATCTTTTACCTTTGAAGGGTTAGCTCGTATGCCTTGCTTGGTAATGAAGTGTCCCAAAACTGGGCCTTCTTTAAGGCCGAAGGAATACTTCTTTGGTTTAAGCTTCATGTTGATCGATCGGAACCTTTGAAAAGTTTCCTTTATATCTGCTAATATATCTTCTTTTGAGATTCTTTTGATAACTATATCATCGACGTAGGCTTCGAGATTTCTTCCAAATTGATCGTTGAACACCTTGTCTACTAATCTTTGATACGTTGCTCCTGTATTTTTTAAACCGAAGGGCATCTTTCGATAACAGTAGACTCTTTCTACTGCGAAGAATGCTGTCTTTTCCTCGTCTTCTTCTGCCATTTGGATCTGATGGTAGCCTTTATAGGTGTCCAGGAAGCACTTTAGACGAAATTCCGAGAGAGACTCTACCTTCTAATTGATCTCGGGTAGAGGGTAACAGTCTTTGAGGCAGGCTTTGTTTATGTCCGTAAAGTCAACACACATTCTCTATCCTCCGTCACGTTTCTTTACCATAACTGGGTTTGCTACCCATGTCTGATGTACGGCCTCCTGTAATATCCCTACCCTTGTGAGCTCTTCCACCTCTTTACGTGTTGTTATGTTACGATTAGGACCTAGGCTTTGTCTTTTTTGTTTGATCAGTTTGATGTGGCTATACTCATTCAGTTTGTGTTTCGTGTGGAACGGTTTCCCATTGACCGTGATGGTTTTAGGGATTCCCGTCATATCAGCACGAGTCCATGCAAAGACATCCATGTTGGTCCTTAGGGCTGATTGGTCCATAGAAAGATGTTTAATACCCTTCTTTGAAGTGTTCTAGTAGGCTGCTTTCCAATGGTGACTGCTATTTTGGGTACCTTGGGGGGGGGGGGGGGGGGGGGGGGGGGGGGGTGGGGGGGGGGGGGGGGGGGGGGGGGGGGGGGGGGGTGCCTTGTTATTGAGAATTATCTTCTCTCAGGGATCCTGGCAGCTGAGGAACCCCTCTGTGTTTGCTGGGAAGTCTCTCTGAATTTCAATTACACACAAACCTTCGATTTTGTCAGATTCGTGTGTTGAGAAACAGTTCCGATTCCTTGTGGTGTGGAATTTGACGGCCTCAGTGGATCGAGAGACTACCATTCCCTAATTCCCGTATTATGTCCTTGCTAACCAGCATATTATATTGGGAAATTAGACCGTACATGATGAAGTTAAGAGTTTCACTTCTTGTGTAAGGAACATTGCCTACTTGATCTCTAAAAATATACTTCTCACCAAAGGGCCTATGACTTTACATCCCCCGAGAACCCAACCAACAGGATCTGCAAATCCACCTTTATGCTTTGGTTAGAAGGCTTCAATTTGCAAGAAACAATGTTTCATAAGATGCCATTTAACATAGCTGCCCACTATCCATGTGTATTGACCTACTTCCCATAGCAGATCTTGAGCTATTATGATGACTCGTGCTGAGGATTTGCTACCCTTCGTTACTAGGGGGAATGTATTTCCCTTCTCTCGAGAGTGGGGCTTTTAGAAATTTGTTGCCATATATTGCAGAGCTTCCCTCTGATTTATCATAAGTATAGGTGCTTCGGCTGGAGTAGTACTTTTTTCTTTCTTCTCTCCCCGATGGCTGTCAGAGGTTTTTATCCTTTCCTTCTTGATCCCTTTTACAAGGTGGGAGAGTTGGCCTGACCTTACAGCTTCTTTAATTTGGCTCCTCAGCTATCGGCAATCGTTAGTATCGTGTCCATGGTCTTCATGAAAATAGCAGAACTTGGACATGTCTCGCGATTGTTTGCTTCCCAACATACGAGGAGGTTGCTCAACGTTTATGGCTACATTTTCTGTGGCGAGGATCTCTCTTGGACTTTTAGACAGGCTGGAAAGCAATCTGTGGTTAGGTCCTCGGTATGGGGAGAACCTGTCTCTGCTTCTCTGTCCCCTGCCCTTGTCCTAGGAGGATTTCCTCGGCCTTTCGAAGCTCGTTAGTGGCAACTTCTCTTTCTTCAATCCATGTGTAGGTATTTTCCATCAAACCCTTGTTAGTGGATGGAACATTTGTGGAGAGATGTTCGACCAATTTTCTTGCTTTCAAACCATGAACGAAACCAGAAATAGGCTGATCTTCATGTAGACCCAAAATCTGCAAGGTGTCATCTAACAATCTAGTGCAAAACTCTGACACTCTCAACTCTCCTTCTCTATGGTTAGATGCCGTGACTGACACGTGTGGATTTTTGTGAACCTCTTTTGGCTTCTAAAAGGCGATTGGAACTTATCCTTTAAGTCTTGTAGTTAAGAAATACAACCTGCTTTTTGGAATACTCCACCATATTAGAAGAAGCTTTGAGGTATATGTATAACATGTGACACGGCACAAAATTAGCCAATTTTGCATACGAATGGTTCCCTCCAAGAGGTGTAAGAAATTATCAGTATCCCCCTTTTCATCGTAACAACCAACATGGGAAGGCATTTTCAGTCCATCTGGGAGATGATATTCCTTGATCCAGCGAACAAAGGGGGTCACAGACCCTGTTAGATCTGCAAAAATACCCGCAAGGTACGGATTCGGGCATACAGACATATTTGGCTGTGCGTACATAGGTTTCGAAAATAAGGGGTTAATTGTTTTGAACAGGTCAAACCGCATGATATGCAACTCCATTGAACCAAAGTATGAAACCATTATTGGACAGTTATAGGTAACGTTCCACTCCTTTAAGGAGGGTACGCAGAGTGCTCCCCCAAACGAGACATTTTAACAGACTGAGCTGGGAATATGGAAACTTGATGTTGTCCAAAATGATACCCGGCCGAGGGTTAGGAGTAGGGGTAATATGGGTGGATAAATCCATTGGGTTACAGGTCCACTATTAGGTTGAAAGGTTAAGCATGATTGAGAGGAATGGTTACTATAAGGGGGGCATTCCCCCTATGTTTAATTGAGGATTAACGGTCAACTATAACAGCGGTCAAGAGGATCCTCGCGAAGGTTGGCCATCTATCGTGTCCATGTCCCAAATGGTCTGACCCAGCGTAGGGGGTTTATCTCTTCTACATCTCTAGCTCTCTCTTTTCTATTTTCCTCTACACTAGCTTCCGAAGGTTTCGGGTTCCCCTTGAAACCTACAATTCTTCATGCCTCTTTCCATGTCGAAGCTTCATCAAAACCCTAAACTACCTTTTTCACGTTGTCTACGAACTCTAGGTGATCTCGTGCGAAGTGGTGGAGTAACTTCCCTGGTTCGTTTAGGCCTTGGCTCCATCTTGAGTTCTTCATCGTAGTCTTCACTAAAATACTCCAATTCTGTTCGGAGATCTTCATTGTGTATCTGCCTTCGCCTATCTCTTGAAAGAGATTCGAGGATTTCATAGTTAGCTTCTACGAAACAGGAATAATCATAGGGGCAGGATCAGTCGAAGTGGAAGTATGAAAAACAAATGGCGTGTTTCCAAGGGTAATGGCGGCAAACACGGTAGTAGTTATTGGTGGTCTTTTAGTGGTATTGATGTTGGGTATGGAAGGAGGTGTCAAGAAACCCGGTAAGTGGGTGTACGTTTCTCTTCCGTTAGTCATGCCGGAAAAGTGGTGATTGTGGTATTGGTAGGTTATTTGACTTGGTTTGGACGTGACTAATTGTTGCAGGTCCCACGGATGGCGCCACTAATTGTGTAAATATGGGCACGATCAGGATTCGATGGGATCGAAGAGTTCTTGAGGTGCTTGAGAGATTTCCAAGTTTTGGATAACCTGTGTCAACACAAATAGAAACACTACGTTAAGTGAGACGTAGGGGGTATCCCTGCGACTCCACCTACCGGCGTAGAGTAAGTAAGTGCTTTGAGAATTGTATGTGTTTTTAAATCCACAACTATTTCCATTAAAAAACAGCCTAAATTGACCAAAAATATACAAAAATTCAAATATATATTAGTTTTGCATTGTGTATTGTGCAGGAAACGGATATCCTAGAAAAGGACGAAAAAACAAAGCCAAAAATGAAAAAACCGAGCACGGAATGGGAAGTTGTGAAAAAGACAAAGTCAAATCGAAGCAAAAGTCAACCAATCAAAAAAGTCCAACAGAAGTCAACCCACCCGACAAAGTCCATCAAAGTCAAACCAAGTTAAGAAACTACAACTTGAGGGACTAAAAATTGCAAAATCCTAAAGAAGTTTTATTCAAGTAATGAAAACTACAAAAGGACTGAAGTTGCAATCTATAAATAAAAACTAAGAGGGGCCTAAACTCCAACACCCCAAAGTTGTATTACCACACAGACTTGTATTCAGAATGGACCTATAATAACTTGAGGGACTAATTCTTCTGCCAAGTCCCTCAAAGAATCAAAGACCACATAGGGCCAAGGTATGCAAATCCCAACCAACCTTAGGGACCTAAACTGTCAAAACCAAAACCCTTAACCCTAAAACATTTACACCTTTCACCCTTTAGCCCTAAAATCCTTTTTACCTCTCATCCCTAACCCCTAACCCTTGTTCACCACCCTACAGTGTTACAAAATCAAAAACACTGATTCACCCTGTTTTATTATCTTTCCCCCTAGATTCACCTTCCCCCAAACCACTTCCTTTTACCCTATAACCAATTGAGAATGCACCCTGGATAATCCATTTCCCCCCACCATTCCACTACCTTCCCTCTATCACATGTTGCCATTTGCCCAGTTGGCAACCTCCCACAACGAGTTAATGAGAGTTATGCTCAAAAATCTGAAGGCTGAGAAGCATAAAAATGATTGGATGGCTTGGATATGTGGCTTTTGTAGACACTCACTATAAGAAACAGCACAACATCAAAACCCCTCTGAATTGTCTCACAAAAGAAACACACAAGCAAGGAAGGAAACCTAGTCATATATATAAATAGATTCCATTGTAAGCCTAAATTTTTATATATAGATATATCTTTTTCGTTTCTTCAACTATTTTAAGTCACTTTAGCTTAATATCAGTTATTTTCAAGTCTTGTAACTTTTAAGTTTCAATGAAAAGGTTGAAGCATTTTAGTAATTTTGCCCTGTTTTCTTTATATCTTCGTTAATTTAAAAAAGGTTAAAAGCTCTAAAGAGCCTTATAGCTGTCTCAATCTTAATGCAATGTGAGCTCTTTAAGCTTGTGTTTGTCCTAAGTGTCTTAATTCTCCCAAAAATATAAAAATATCACAAAAAAGGAATCTGTCAAGGAGCATGGTACATAAAGGATGGCCATGGTTTTAGAGACTCGTGTAGATCACCGTAGGTGTTAAGGACTGTTTTGAGTCCTTAAACTCTTCAACAAATAGCTGACCTTGTATGTTTATTTTTTAATTTTCAGTTTTTGCTATTTCACTGTAGCATTAACTTATTAGTGCTTACTTTATCTTATTCTATGACTTATGCTGATCAATGGGCTCAAGTAAAGATTTTAGATTATTTAGTTCAGTTTTGAAAGTAAACTGGCTTATATAGCCTTAAACTGCTATATTTTCATTTGTTTATCTTTAAGTGCTGATTTCTTTGACTAAAATATTGTTTAAATAATGCATTTTTCTAGGTAAAGTTAATCTGATATGAATTTTTCTAAAGTTCTTCAAAGCTAAAAACCATCTTTTATAAGCAAAAAAAAGTAAAACTAGTTTAAAAAAAAAAGGGGTGGTTTTGGCATAAGCTCTTAATGGTCACAATGGGTGAGAAATCTTGTTTAAAATGCATTCCAAGTTAGGTTTAACTTATCTTAATCTTGGTCTATGAGACAGCCTTTTCTAGAATTAAAGATTTCATCTTTATTTTTTTATGTTCATTCTATTTATGTGTCAAATCTGTGTACATTATCACTGAAATACAGTTCTTATGATTGAACCTTACTAATGAATTTGTTGTTATTTTCATAGGTTTTTTGAACATCTAAACTCAGTTAAAATATGGTTTACTTTATAATGTGCATTGTGCATTTCAAAATTAAGGGGAGAACTGTCAACAGATTATTAAGCCAATAACTTTGATTTGTCCGCTTTTTATATATAAAGAATTAGACAGGCTGTTTGTTAGTGTACATGAAACTTGTAGAATGCTTGAATAAGCTCATTAGGCATTCCATGTTTATCTGTATTTACCTTTAATTGACCACTTTTGATCTAATTTGAATAGTGTAAATATAAGGCCGCAAGTTTCCCTTTTCCAGTTTACCAGCCCCCCTCAGCTTTTTTTGGAAAACTTGAAAAACTCAGCACGACTGAATATATTAGCTTTTCATAGGGCTTTGTTCCTTTGCTTCATCTTTGAATCAAAACCACTCTTTTTCTTTTAAAGTTTCTTATTAGCTTATTGAATCATGCCTTAAGGGCATAAAAAGCCCTTACTACAAGATCCTTCTAAGGCTTATTTTTAAAGCCATATATGCCTCTTGGTTGTGTTACTCTAGTTTAACACCCATGAGAGCTTATTTTTAGCAGTCTTTAATGTAGTTTCTTTCATCTTGCCTTTTCTGGCTTGAATTAGTTTGCTACATAGTATTCCTGTACCATGTGTTTGTTGAAAAGGTAATGCCTATAATAGCTATACGCCTAGCCATGCTTTTTCGTTTTTTTTTATCATTCTGCTTATAGATCATCAAAGTTAGCTCAAAATAGTATAAAGTCTTGTTTCTCTTGTTTTAAGTGGGTTTTGTGTCTAGTCCTTAAAAGTCTTCTCCAGCTTATTAAGTCCCATTTATTGTTCCTATACTAGCTTATTTAAGTCCTAAGGGACTATAGTTTCTAACAGCTTTTTAAGTCCTCTTTTTAGCTTATCAATCCTTAAATAACATAACAGTTAGCTTAAATTTAATTTAGCTTGTTTAGCTTAAACTGTCTGTTTTAATTGCTTATTTGCGGCTTATTTCATAGCTTTTGTAAAAACTTGTAGTTATAAAAATTGCTTATTTTTATGTCCTTTTTAAGTTTGTAAAAAAAATTTAAAAATAAAATAAAGGGGAAGCTTGGAAGTCAGGGGTGAGCTAGGGCTCGAACCCCCGACCTCAACAAGCCCTCAACCAGTAATAAACCCAACACCACTAACCAAACCACACCACCCAACCAAAAAACCCCCCAACCCGCTTGCCACAATAGCTCATCCCGGTAGAGGTTTGTGATTATTAATTAAGGCCACTTTGGCCATTTAAGCTTATATGCTGACTTTTGGCAGACTGGTGCTTATTCTCGGCTTAGTTTGAGTAAGCTAGCTGGTCCTCCTCCCAGCTTATTTTCTAGGACCCTTAACCTTTTTAGATATTTTTGTGTAATGTTTCTAGAATTTTTTAAAAACGTCTAGTATTTGTTTATAATTTAATTTTAGTTTAAAAACTTTAAAAAATCGATAAAAAATAAAATAAAAAGTCAAAAAAAATTTAAAAACTTTTTTTTAAAAATTTTTCTTTTATCATACAGTTTTCGGAAAGAATTTTAAGAATTTTCATAGGGTCATTTTCCCTCAAAAATTCACTTTTTAAGAACGGGAATTCGTCCCACGATCTTAGTCCTTGTGACGTCATTTTTGGTCCAAACGAACTCCGTTTTTAGTCTAGTTTTTTTAAACTTTGTTTTTAGTCAAGTAGAATCTATTTTGAGTTTAAAAATTGTTCTAGGGTTAAAATTGCAAAATTTAGGTTTTTGACCTTCGTTTTCTGTTCCGTTTTAGGATTTAAGCGTTATAGCTTTCGTTTTTAGGTGTTATTCAATCGTTTTTGCATATTTAACTTGTAGAAATAGAAAACCAATCATAACCTTGTCATATTCAAACATCAATCATCAATCCGTCATTCGATTTTCCATTCAAGCCTCGTTGGGACATAACGACCCGGGACTCATACTTGTCGGACACATATATAATTTTAAATTTGTAAACTCTTGACCAATCCTTGGCTAAAGGTAAATTGGTTGAGTGTTTGCATGTATGGTTAATATATATATATTATATACAATATATAATATATATATATATATATATATATATATATATATAATATATATAATATTATATATATATACATATATAATAAATATCTATTATTGGACAAATCAATTTTTGGCGCTGCTGCCGGGGAGGTTGTGAAAACGATTTTCGTTACGTTTGACAAATTGTGTTTGAATTTGTGAATATCTCATTTTATATTATAAAAAAACGAAAAATATTTTCATTTTCTTTTTAGATATATTTATATGAACACGAAAAACCAAAAAATATAAAAGCATTTCTTAATCATGTAATAAAAATATCAATCATAATAATACTTTCACTAAGTATGATCATATAAATTTCGCTAACTTGTTGGTTCCCCACAATCGAACAAAAGATTTAAAAAAACTTTGCCATTTGTTCTCTTACCCACGTACTACTCACACCTGGGAAGAATTTAAACAACTATAAAGTAGGGTATAAGGCGGGATGTTCCCTGAGGAACTAAACGACCCGAAAGGAGAAATAAGCTTCGCGCTATTACCTACATCCCCGTTACCTGTGCGTTTATCTTTTTGAGAGCAACTACCATGAAGTAAGTAATATTTGTTGAAGTTGTACTACCACCTTGTCCATTAAAATACATTGTGAAAATGTCTTTGACAAACCCAAATATAAAAAAATTAGTGTAAATTTTACTTTCATATTCTATTCTGTGCAAGCGCACTCGCTCTCAAGCCCGTAAGCGTCGCAACAACAAGTCCGACAAACTTCTGTTGAATCACCCAATCTTGAGAAACCAA
The DNA here is from genome assembly GCA_026074375.1 of Tanacetum coccineum. NCBI lineage: Eukaryota > Viridiplantae > Streptophyta > Magnoliopsida > Asterales > Asteraceae > Tanacetum > Tanacetum coccineum. The sequence goes on from BQNB010030287.1 coordinate 35,727, forward strand.
ATAACAATCAAGAAACTTTCAATCATCCTATAGTTACGATGGCCGATAATCATACTATGGCGTAATTACTCCAAGCACACACCGAGGGTTACAACGATGCGATCGTTGTTCTCACGAAATAACCCGCGAACAACATTGAGGCTCAAGCATGTCCTAACTTAATCTTGTCAAAACAAGCAATTTTTTGGACAGAATACAGAAGACCCCACAGGCTCACATCCGATATCAACAAGATCACTTCCTAACGATGAATTCCCGAAGCGTCGGTAAGCTTATGCATTCCCATTTTCCCTCGAGGAGCCACCCGGATTTGGCTTGAAAACGAACCCCTCAATCGATATCTTTACATAGGATGATCTTGTTTCGAAATTCATTAACAAATTCTTTCCCTGCCCTCTAAAACAACAACTCTTCGAAATGCAACACGAGATTTCTACGAAAAATTTGATGAAAAACGTTTTACGAGGCATGGGACCCGATCAATATCTTCTTCGGGGATGCCTCACATGGTTTTCAGAATTGCATCAACTCGATACATTCTATAATGCCCTAAATGCAAATGATCAAGATTCATTGAACTCCGCTGCCGGTGGTAACTTTCTGGATAAGATGCCATATCGAGAATTTCCTAAAATCATCGAGAGCAAGTCCAAAGTTCGTCAATATCACGAAGCAATCGGTCATGCCAAAAGTGATTACTGAGCTCTTCTACCCAGCAGTTTTTCACCCGAATGTTCTAGAACTTAAAGATTAATGGGTTAGAGCAATTAATTCAAATAAGAAAAACCAAACCCCACTCCCGTAAGAAGCGGTCGAGCATAGTTGTGGTAACTTGTGGGGGTGGTCATTCTTACCAAAATTATCCAGCCACCGATGGCAACATTTATCGTAACAATATCCAAGAGTAGTAGTCACATAAGCCGCGTGCGGCAAATTTCACCACAGGAACCCGTTTTACCACCGACCCTCAGATGTTGGCAAAATCAAATTCGAACTCATCCCGGTTTTCCCTTCCCGTTCAAAAGAGCCATCAAGGAAATAATCAAAAACAATTTCAATCGGGGAAACAATTACAATCAAAACCGAGGGAACAATTTCAACTAAAGCCAAATTTACCGACCCCAGGTTAATCAACCACCAGCTTACCAAGCTCCTGTTCCTCAGACACATGGTGTGTCCAAAACTGATTTTGACAACTACATCAAGGCTAATGATGCAATTCTAAGGAATATGAAAAACCAAGGCCAAACCTTGCAAAATCAAATGGCCAATTTAACGGACATGCTTCCATTTTCGTGATTTCTAACACCGCCGATACAGCAAGCACAGCCTCTACTTCAGGTTCGGGAACTCTCCCTATTAAACACGTGTACTAACCCAACAGATGATTAAAGGGTATTACCTACCCCAAGGCGTGTTGCATATCAAGGACCCCGCAATTTCCTTCTACTCATCTTCTTCTCCGAAAGGTAAATAATCATGATACCAGAGGTTACAAAGGATATCGATTCTGTCCTACTAATAACGGAAGACCGGAAGATCCAACCTCCGGTAGTTCAAGTCCACTCTCAAAGATCCAACTTCTGACCCGATGTTTGCTCCCGTTAGTGCTCTAGATGCATAACCAATTAACATCAATTCCATTCCCTTCAAGAAGAATGATGAAAGGCGCCGTGAAAAAACTAACTATCGAAATTGAGAATGCTACGAAATCTTTAAAGATTTGAGTTTCGAGATAGCTTACGGATTCCTTGACCCTTATGCCAAAATTTGCCTCGACTCAAAAACTTATAATCGGAAAACCAAAGAAAGTTGAGTGAAAATGGCAAGAACCTCCATTGAACGAGAAATTGCACAAACGGGTCATCCTAAACAAGTTACCAAAAAACTGGGACCCGGCCGAATTTCCTTATTCCATTTGAATTTCTGGTATTAATGCTTTGCAACGAGCTTTGGCCGATCTCGGTGCAAAGCATTAATCTTACGTATGCCATAGTTTCCCGTCTGGAAAGATCTCATCTCTCCCGAACTAACTCCCCGACTTGCATGACACTGAGAGCTAGCGGATAACCGGTTCAATCAACTGAACCAATCGTAATCACGCCAAAAGACGTCCCATTTAATGGTGGGAAAGTTCCAGTTTCCACATATTTCGTAGTCGTAGATTTTTGAACAGACCCCCGAGTACCTTAATTCTCGGTGAGAGATTTCTTAAAGACAGTCGTGCATTGATGAGCTGTTTACAAGGTGAAATAACCCTTTCTCGTTGGCAAAGAGGCATCACCTCCAATCCTGGACCAAATTTGAGAATATACTCTTAATTACAATCATATGACCGCAAAAACCGAAATCGACGACATGGAATTAGCGAGTGAAAGAATACTCGCAAGAAGTTCTAAGGTTTTTTCAGTCATTGCATACGGTAAACCTCTCTCCGAGTACATCCAATTGTTTCAAATTCTACACCAAACTAAATCCCCTTCGGGGATAGAGATTTTATCCTTCCTCGAAAAGCATGCTTTTATAGCGATCGATGACGACCAATTTCAACAGGAATTTGATGCAACAACTAATTATCCAGGAGGTAACATTCTTATTCCTGAAGCACTTCTCAATATTGAACCGTTACCATTCAAAAACCTGT
>BQNB010030287.1:48370-55000 GCA_026074375.1 Tanacetum coccineum
GTGTTTTATCATAGTTTTGACTTTCCTAATGGGTAGAATGAGAATAAATTTGACTTCGATCGTAGCTGTTGAGGCCCTAGTCTTTACCCAATAACCATTTACTAAACTAAGTTTTTATTAGGGCCTAAGCTTTCGCGGATCCTTTATTAGGTTTTAAAATTTGCGAAAGAACGGCACTGAAAATGAAGTGTTTATTTACAAGTAGAATGCTGAAGCAAGGATTATTTTGAAATCTTAAAAGCTTATAAGGTAACTATGTCGCTTTTTTCTCCCAGAAGCTCTTAACCTGACTAATAAAACGTGCTTAATTTGCTTTTAACTTTAAACACGACATTTTTCTAAGAAAGAAGCTCTTTTCGGAAACGAAAATATTCATCTTAGTTCAGCCTGATACTTGAGTTTCTAAAACGAAATTTTCTCTATTACAGAAAATATCTTAAGTAAAAAAATATGAAAAATGAATAATATAAACTGTGGGCTGATAAGGGTTTACTGCATCTTTCCACTCATAACCGATGTACAGTCTTTCAAAACAAGGCCCCATAGTGAGATAAATAATGCCAAAAAGTGCATTCGTAAGTGTTATCAATAAAAACCGTCGTCAGACTAAGTCACTACATCTTGTCGGAGGCGTGGCCGATGTTGTAGTCATGTAAATAATGACGGTAGTATAGTATATAGAAATAAATGAAAATTTAAGGTTATAGATTTCTTTTCAACTCAAGTATACTTTTTGAACTAAGAATAACTTGCTTTAAGACTTCAAAATTTGTTGTTCCGTCGTAGATTATTTCGATAAAGTATTCTTCGATGGGTTTCCAAAAACCTGGGCACTTAGCTGATGAGGCTGGGATGTACCCGAGAAGAAAGGTTCGTACTGGAATAATCGCACCTACGAGCTCATAAATTTTTGATGTTTGCGTGCTTTGAGTAGTATTTGTTTATTTAGCGGTAAAATCTAAGAATTCTCACGGCCTAAAAGGTGGAGTAACCCCGCTATTACATTGCGAACAGTCTCCGTGGGGGTCTCAACCGATAACCTAAGTCAAACTCGCTTGTGATCTATCGAGAATATGTGGTGGTGGGGTGATCTAGTCTTTCCCTAGAAGTCTTCGGAAATCTCGATATGCACAAAAACATAACTACTTTCTAAAAATTGTCGATCTAAATTTAACTTAAAATTAAGCACATATCATCTAAATTGAAATAATTGTTGTAGCGAGAAGTGGACAAGTATAGTTATAAGTAGTGTTAGCTTCCTTACACTTGTACTTAGCGGTGAATTTTGTTTTTAACGCTTAAGCTTGGGACAAGTGAAAAATCGGGGACATGAATTTATAGTCCGTCAGGAACATCCGTAGATTATTCTATGGGCACTTTCGTTCTATGATTCCTGTTTTGGTAAATAAAGGAAGTCAAACCAGGTAGTTAAAGAAAGAAAAAGGAAAATTCCCAAAATCTAATGGATTTTAGTGTACATATAAAAAATGGTGAACGAGACTTTGTCTAGCTATTGATTCAATAGTTCCCCTTGACAAACACTTAGCTACCATTCAAGGTATTATTGAGGGGATTGAGATATCTGGTTTTGCTTAAGTGTTTAACTACATAACATTGCTAAGGATACGGCAACACCATATTATGGTGGGATGTTTGGTCTGAGTGTTTTAAATACACATACTATTTTTCCAGTCAAAACGAGCCAAATGAACAAAAACTAACAAAAATTGACCAATATATGTTTGGTTTTGCATTTTATTGGCAGGAAAACGGATATCACACAAAAGAAACGAAAAACCACAGCCAAAACCTACAAAAAAAAAAAAAATTAATAATATAAAAAGAAATCAAATCCAAAAAGGATCTGAAAAAAATTAAAAAAAAAGTTGTTAGTTCTCCGAGCAGGAAATGGGAAAGTGTGAAACGACGAATCAAATCGAGGCCTAAAGTCCAACGCAAGTCAAAAAAGTCACAGAAAGTTCAACCCCGACAAAGTCAAAGTCAACCAAGTGAAGAAAATACAACTTGAGGGACTAAAAATGCAAAATCCTAAAGTTGTATTCTAGTAATGAAAACTACAAGGACTGAAGTTGCAATTCTATGAAATTACAAGTTGAGGGGGCTAAACTGCCAACCCCTAAAGTTGTATTACCACCAGGACTTGTATTGCAATAGACATATATAACTTGAGGGACTATTTCTGCCAAGTCCTCAAAGTTAAACACCACAAGGACCATGGATGCAAATCCCAACCAACCTTAGGGACCTAAACTGTCAAAACCAAAACCCTTAACCCTAAAACATTTACACCTTTCACCCGCTTTAAGCACCTAAATTCCTTTTAATTACCACTCATCCCTAACCTCCTAAACAACCACTTTTACCCTGTGTTAACAAAATCAAAACACTGTTCCCGCCTGTTTATCACACCTAGAGTTCACCTTCCCCAAACCACTTCCTTTTACCCTGTAACCATGATTGCACCCTGGATAATCCTTTCCCCCCACCTCCACTACCTTCCACTGTCCCATGTTGCCATTGCCAAGTTGGCAATCCATAACTTTTTCAATGGTTATGCTCAAAAATCGATAGCTGAGAAGCACAAGATGATTGGATGGCTAGGATTGGCTTTTGTAGACACTCACAAAAGAAACACACCCTCTGAATTGTCTCACAAAAGAAACACACAAGCAAGGAAGGAAGACCTAGTCTTTATAGTATAAATAGATATCATTTGTAAGTCTAAGATTTTTTTATATAGATATATCTTTTTCTTTTTCTTTCAGCTTTTTTAAGTCACATGTAGCTTAATATTAGTTATTTTCCAAGTCTTGTAACTTTTAAGTTCAATGAAAAGTTGAAGCATTTTTAGTAATTTTTGCCACTTTTCTTTAATCTTCGTTACATGCTTATAAAAATGTTTAAAAAAGCTCTACAGAGCCTTATAAGTCTGTTCTTAATCTTAAGCAATGGAGCCTTTAGCTTTGTGTTGTCCTTAAGTTTCTTAATTCTCACTCTCCCCAAATAATATAAAAATATCACAAAAAAGGAATCTGTCAAGGAGCATGGTACATAAAGGATGGCCATGGTTTTAGAGTCTCTTGGGAGACACGTAGGGTGTTAAGGACTACTGGTTGGAGTCCTTAAACTCATTTCAAAAAAAAGCTGGACCTTTGTAAGTTTTATTTTTAGTTTTGCTTATTTTCACTGTAGCATTAGCTTATTAGTGCTTATTTATGCTTATTCTTATGTTTTATGCTGATCTATGCTCAGTAAAAGTTATTATAGATATTTAGTTAAGTTTTGAAAGTAAACTGTCTTATTTAGCCTTAAACTGCGTATTTCATTTGCTTATCTTTAAGTGCTTTTCTTTGCATAAAATTTGCTTAATATTGCTTTTCTAGGTTAAGTGTTAATCTGTTTTGAATTTTCTAAGCTAAACACCATCTTTTATAAGTAAAAAAAAGTGAAAACCAGTTTTAAAAGGGGTGGTTATGGGCATACGGCATCTAAATGGTCAAAATGGGTTAGAATCTGTTTTAAGGCAAATCAAGTTTATTTTTAATTTATCTAATCTGTTCTAATGAGACACAATGCTTTTCAAGGAAATTTAAAGATTCATCTTTAGTTTTATGTACATGCTCTATTATGTGTTCAAATCTGTGTACTTATAACTGAAATTTCAGTTCTTATATTAGACCTTAGCTAAATGGAATTGTTGTTATTTTCACTTCATGGTTGTTTTGAATCTAAAATGCCGTAAATATGTTTCTTTAAGTGTGCATTGGTCCTTTTCAAATTAGTGTGACAGGTACAAAGTATTAGCCAAGATCTGATCAAGATCACATTTTAAAATTAAAATTAGACTGGTTGAATTAGATTAGCAAAACTTGTAGTTGCTTGAATAAGCTCATTAGGCATCCATGTTTATCTGTTTCAGCTTATTGACCTCTTTTGAGCTTATTTGATTAGTGCAAATTAGGCCTGCAAGTTCCCTTTTCAGATTTTTGAAAAACTTGAAAAACTCAGCAGACTGAGTATGATTAGCTTTTTCCAGTAGGGCCCCCCCATTTTCCTTTTCTCACTTGAATCAAACCTCTTTTTCTTTTAAGTTTCTATACTTATTGATCAGAGCCTTAAGGCAGATAAGCCCGTAAGGCCTCACAGGGATCCTTCTAAGGGCTTATTTTTAAGCCCATAGATAGCCTCTTTGGGTTGTTTGTCTCTAGTTTTACCCATGAGTGCTTTTTAGCTTTTTAATGTGTTTCTGCTTGAATTATTTGCTCATTCCTGTTCTTTTGTGTTTGTTGAATGTAATGCTATGCCTGCCTTGCTATATTAATTTTTTTAATCTGCTTATAGTTTCATCAAAGGTAGCTCAGAAATAGTATCAAGTTCTTGTTTACTTCTGTTTTAAAGTGGTTGGTGTTCTAGTCCTTGCATAGACTTCTCCAGCTTAATTAGTTGCCCATTATTGTCCTTCTTTGCTTATTAGTCTATGGGACTTATATAAAGTTTTCCACTTTAGTCCTCTTTTTAGCTTATCAATCCTTAAATAGCATAACAGTTAGCTTAAATTTAATTTAGCTTGTTTAGCTTAAACTGTCTGTTTTAATTGCTTATTTGCGGCTTATTCAAAGCTTTTGTAAAAACTTGTAGTTAAGAAAATGCTTATTTTTATGTCCTTTTTAAGTTTGTAAAAAAAATTGAAAAAAAAATAAAGGGGAAGCTTGGAAGTCAGGGGTGAGCTAGGCTCGAACCCCCGACCTCAACAAGCCTCAACCCTTAATAAACCCAACACCACTACCGCTGTGCCACAATAGCTCATCCGGTAGTGGTTTATTGGATTTATTATTTAAGGCCACTTTGGCCATTTAAGCTTATAAGCTGATTGGGCTTATTTCTACGCGTATTTTGATGAAGCGGTTTCCCTATTTATTTTCTTAGGACCCTTAACATTATAGCTATCTTGTGTAATTTTTTTCTAAATTTTTTTATAAACGACGTAGTATTTTTATTATAATTTATTTTGTTAAAAACTTTAAGAAGAAATCATAAAAATAAAATAAAAGTCAGAAAAATATAAACTTTTTTTTAAAATTTTCTTTTTTCATATAGTTTCTAGGAAAATTGTTAAAATTTTCATAGGGTCATTTTCTCAAAAATTCACTTTTTAAAGAACGGGATTCGTCCTGTTCTGTCGTTGAACTCGTTTTTGTCAAACGAACTCCGTTTTTAGTCTATGTTGTTTAAACTTTGTTTTCATAGTCCAAGTAGAATCTATTTTAAATTTTAAAAAATTGTTTGCTAGGGTTAGCAATTGCAAAATTTAGGTGTTTTTGACCCTCGTTTTCCGTTCCGTTTTTAGGATTTAAGCGTTATAGCTTTCGTTTTTAGGTTTAATTTAATCGTTTTTTTTGTTTCGTTAGTCATGCCGGAAAAGTAGGTGAAGTGGTCTGTAGGTTATTTGACTTGGTTTGGAAGTGACTAATTGTTGCAGGTCCCACGGATGGCGCCACTAATTGTGCAAATATGGGCACGGTCAGGCTTCGATGGGATCGAAGAGTTCTTGAGGTGCTTGAAGGATTTCCAAGTTTTGGATAACCTGTGTCAACACAAATAGAAACACTACGTTAAGTGAGACGCAGGGGGTGTCCCTGCGAATCACCTCCGGCGTGAGAGTAAGTATGTGCTTTGAGAATGTAAAGTAAGTATGTAAGTATGTATGAGTATGTGGAAGTCTTAGTCATACCTGGAGATCTTGCCATCTATTTATATGTGTAGAAATAGGATGGGATGAGGCCTAGCACAAAAGCCGATGATTGTGGCGGTGTCCCATGTTTTAAGGGGTGATTGAAGTAACTGTATACCACGTTCTCTACCTTGGCGGGAAAGCTTTGTTGGAGATGGATATCATGGGTGTTTCACTTAAACAAGTCTGACCTTTTCCCTAGTTTCATCGAAGACCTTACCGCGAAGGGTTTGGGGACTTCGCGTGGCGGATTCCCATACTAGTAACTGTCTCGAAGATAGTTTTACGCCACTTGAAACTATTTGAAGGTTTCAAAATATAATTGGGAGAAAATTCCATTCAAGCTCGAATGGGAGGCCTTTAAGCCGGAGGGGATGCCTTTGAGCTGGAGGGGAGGGTACGTCATCACGAGGTATGTTGAGTTAGTGGAGAAAAATCTTATATCTTAAAAAGTCAGTGGGATGGCTGTAAAACTTGAAGAAATTCAAGATGAAGATACATCACCTTCTAAAAACACTAGCGAAATTCCTATCGAGGTTAAAGGTTAAAAAACCACCTCAAGAGTAAGTAATTCCCGTTCGTAGGTCCGTAAGGACACATCGAGCTCCTGAACGCTTATGTCTAAATGTATAAGTAGAGGAGCATAGTTTAGGGGATCTTAAAGAACCCACTAACTATAAAGCTGCAATGTTAGATCCAGAATCTAATAAGTGGCTCGATGCTATGAATGTGAAGATGAAATCCATGAAAGATAATAATCTCTAGTGCTTGGTTGATCTACCTCCTAATGGTAAGACTATTGGAAGTAAATGTTTTTTTAAGAAAAAGAGTGACATGGATGGCAATGTACACACCTATAAAACTCGTCTAGTACCAAA
>BQNB010030288.1:0-25452 GCA_026074375.1 Tanacetum coccineum
AATATTAGATTAAATAACGAGCCTGATACCCGTAACTAGCCTATTACAACATATATTAAATAAAGACCAAAGCTTCCTCTTTGAGTGACCTAGCTTCCTTATTTCAACTCAATATTTTGAGGCTAACAATCTCCCCTAAAGCGAGGTCTTAAACCTTGAAACAAGCTACCTTGTTTGACTCGATATTTTGAGGCTAACAATCTCTCCCGAAGCTTGGTTTCTGATAGATTCTGAGCTTCCATGTTCACAGTCATAACATGGTCTTGGATTTCTTGAGATTTCTTGAGATTGCTTTGACATTGTATTCTTGAGTCTTGTTCTTGGTCTTTATCTTTATTGTAGGATTGTTCCTTCATGCTATGTGATCTTTGAACTTGAGCCTTTTCTTTTTGACTTTGACTTTAATTTCAAGATCTTTAAATCTTTATCCTTCAGTCTTGATCGTCTTTGCCACCTTGCGATCTTGTGTCTTGACCAACATGCTCATACTTTGCATCATCTTGAAAGCTTGCTAACAATCTCCCTTGACAATCTTTGTCTTGATAATCTTGATATCTTTAAGGAAGATCTTGAATATCAGAGTTTGAATACTTGAGCTTTCTTGATACTTAAATCTTGATGCTTATAGTATGTCTTTGTAGTTTGAGCATGAGCATGTGGTAGTGAATCCGACTCAGCTGGAATGAGGTATCTCCATCTCCATCTTTATATAAATCCTGAAATAAAACAGTCAGCAATAAAGCTTGTGGACGAATATGGCTTTGTCATTCACTCGAATTTGGTTTGATTAACCTTTGGTTCTGTGAGGACCAGCCTGTGATCAGGTAGATTCAATTTAGAAGAATCTCCTTGACAGGATTTCCAGCTTTAAGCGTAAGATCCTCCAACACAGATGTATTAGATTCACCAAGCTAGCTTGTTCTCAATATCAGAACGTCTCAAAGCAGACAATACGATATGAGTGAATCGGTTAGTTATTATCTTATCGATTGAGTCGTCAATTCATTTACTGGAACAAGTTTGATTCACATAGAATCGCACCATCGTTTCTTTCCAGTTGACACAAGTTTGATTCATATAGAATCTCACAAGTCACCTACCGAGAGCTTGTTTGATGTTGGCTCAAGCAGGATTTTCATCTTTACAGTGAATACTTAAGTATCACTCAGATGTTCTGGCAAAATCACAAGGATAATGCATAGGACTCTTGTTAACAGCTTATGAACTTGATGATGTTCAACAAGTGTTTGTAATGGAATGTGTCATAATAGGATTTATCTTATTGATCTCTTGGCTCTAGACTCGATTAGTATGTTTTGGTTTTAGTACTCGGAGGCTGGAGCAGACTGCCACCTATCCAATATCAACTAACTCGAGTGAGAAAGTCAATAGAAGTCGTGTGTATATCCGTGACAAATGAGACAAGTTTCTGTTGAGAGAAACTCGAATGGCTGGGGAGGGTTGTGCATTGCATCACTGGGTCCATGATGTCATTCTTCAATATTAGAATTCATCTTTGTGAAAACCGATAGACTATGTGTTGACCCGGTTTCTGCCTAAGTTGTGTGGAGGGCTGCTTTCTTTTCACCATTTATCCATACATTTCTTTTTAATTCTTTAACCCCTTCAATGCTACCAATACGTCCATTCACTAAACACCTTTTGTGATTGTCTTCTAGTGGTTAGCTCAATCTAGTCGACACTTATTCCCTTATATTTCATCAGTCTCCAATACATACCTAGAGGAAACGTACTATTTCCTAACTATGAAGTGTCCCTTGGGTAAGATCCCTCCGTTCTGGTTGGACCATAGGACTAATACCTAACTAACCACCTTAATGACTTCAGAATCATCGTGAATTAAGATGTTTGTTGGTATCGAGAGTCGTAACCATAGCGCGCACATTTCCCAAGAGTAATCAAGTAACTTTGAGCTCGATTAGAATCACTTAATATTTTTCCAGATCTACATTTTAATTACTTTCTCCCCTTATTTTAAATACTAATTTACTTAGTTTTTTTGAAATACCGATTATTTAAAATTTTAACTTAACAATTTTGTGGGGAGAAATTGTTACAGTCATGAGTTATGTGGATACTGTTTCTTCTTGTGCTTTCCCCCTCAATTTCACACATATGAGCCAATTGAGAGTATAGGATTATGACTTTGTAAATTCCATGTGAAATTGAGCTTGAGCTACTTGTATATGTTTTAACAAAATGAGTGTTTAAATATTATTAACATTTTAACATTTTTTCATTTATTTAAACATTTTTGAAATATTTTAGACACACAAGATAGACATGTGAGTATGTGCCTAAACGCAGTAAAACTTGGTTTTAAAAGCTCTCCTTCAAAAATTTATTCACTTATAAAAAATGATTCGACTTTTGAAAGATGCATGAGGAGGGAGTGTCGAACACATAATTTTGAAAGATTTTGAAGAATCTTTTGAGAAATTCTTGAAAAATTGTGTTCAGTGTGTTTTGAAAAACCAATGTTACTTGAGCTCGAAAGACTTTGAATGTCTTTTTGATTGACTTTTTATGTCAGCTCAAGTCCGAGAAGTTGTTATCTTCTGTTGTGAGGATAAATGTACATGGATGCACACTTTCCTTTATTTGAGGACCGGGTTGTTATCTGTCATTTAATAACAAGCCATAAAGAAAAATATAACTGACATGTTTTAAAAGCATTTGAAACTCTTGCTCGAACTTCATTTACACGCCCGTGTCAATGTTAATCAATATTTCTAGGTACGTAAATGTTATCGATTCCAAGAGACATGTCGAGAAGATTCTTTTTGGAAATTTTATGTTTTTCTGATTTTGTATTTTCTTTTTAAGATTTTTTAATTTTGTATTTTTCTTTTTGAAATTTTATATTTTTGTATTTTCTTTTTCAAAAATATTTTCTAATATAATTAAAAATAGAATGTTTATACAAAGAAGATATTAATAAAATATTTGCATTAGATGAACCCTTTGAAGAGATGGGTTCGGAAGCCATTGAAGTACCTGCACTCAAAGAAGAAGAGTTTGCACAAATAGTAGTGTTAGGATTATGTGTTTTCTTTCCTAATGGTGATGTACTATCATTCGTGTTGTGGCGGGTTTCAACTGACTGTTTTATAGGAATCCACTTAAGACCAACCTGAGTAAAGATTCTACCCGTTGGTTTCCATGTAAGACTAGATCTAGGAGGCGTAGTTTTCAGATACACATTGGAAGGCTTATTTGGAGAAAACTTTTGTCCTATGGGGATCTGTCTGTCATGTTTCTTAGAATCACATTTCATTTATACGGGCATATATATCTTTGTTGTCTTATGGGATTGTGCTTCCTTTTATAGTGCAGAGGCACGAGAATTCACCTTTGAGAGGTATTTTAAGAATGCACTAACTTAAAAGAAAAAAAAGTCCACTTGTTTGCACTGTAAATGCACTTTTTTCATGTAGGACATGCCAAGTCTTTTGACTTTAAGAAAGTCTTTTGATTCTTAGGTGGTTCTGATATATTAGTAGTCTATTAGATACACGAACTACTCAAAGGATGGGGCCAATTCCTAGGTTGTTGATTAAAGTTCCTAGGTTTCAGTTTGTTACCATTAGCAGTGTTTGGTAATCTAGCAATTGTTGCACGAATAGTTTTTGGTATTCAAAGCTATTGTATTTTTGAAGTTATGCCTTTTTCTTAGCACTTCCTATAGGTAGTCAGTTATGAACCATGTCATTGAGCCTACATATTCCCTTGGGATGACTGAAATGACACATGCTTTGGGGCTATTCCTAAAAAGGCAATTTGCATTCACATCTAAGGCTTAGCAAAGGGGAAAGATGATTCCTAACTTGAGGCAAGAAGTGTAAGTGATTGGTTGTGTCAGAATCATAGCGACATCCAACCTTGGGAGGCAATCCTATGTCTTGGCAATTGGGATCAGTTCGATTTATACGTTGTTGGTTGTCTTACCACTAGTTTATTTTTTATGGTTGGCAAAGGCGTTTTTCCCCAAGAATGATTGTTTTTTTCAATAGTATCCACACTCTTACCTTTCATCTTCTCAATGAGTTCTTTAACTCACTTTATACAATGTTTCGTGTCCTTGACAATTGAGCTTTCAAATCTTGTATTTCAAAATATTGTTCACGTTCTTTCAGAAATACATTTGACACTTTTTCTTTGCAAACTGTGTCATTTTTCAGTTGTTCTTGACATAGTTGTAAAGAAAGTTCAAAAGAAATCAAGTGTTTTTCTAATTTAGTAAAACTTCGTGAGAGCTCATTATACACTTCTTTACTAACAGTTTCAGTTTGTTTAGAAAGCTTTTGTGCAAGACATTCACATTCTTTCACTTTATGAACATATAAGCATTGCAATTCAACATGAGCATCTAAATCAGATAACGAATGCAAATAAGAACACATAACATCATTAGACACACATGTAGGATCCCGATAATCACTTCTACTTCATATAACAACCACGAATCGGACTAGAAAATAGAGAAAGAAAGTGAGTTGATTAAGAGAGAGAAAGAGGAGAGAGAGAGAGTTGAGAGAGAAAAGAGAGAAAAATTATTTGGAAATGAAATCAACTACTAACTTTTCCTAGGAGGAAAAGTTACTTATATACCCCGACACAATAAGTGACGTTCGGGATATTTGACTAGGACCCGGGCTCGGGTTTTGCTTGGGATTAAACCCGAAACATATACAATATTAGATTAACTATCGAGCCTGATTCCCGAGACATTTGATTTTTAGGTGTAAAGAGGGTGGGTTGGGGGGTGTTGGGGGTGCTATTACAACGATAACTAACACTGATTGATTGCGACTTAAATACATATGAACTAACTCATGTTCGAGCTCAATAATTTTGAGGCTAACAAATCTCACCCCGAAGTGAGTTCATTTGACGACACTCCCTTCATGAGATCAATGAGATTGGTTTCCGTCGTTAAGCTCATGTGGTCTTGGACTTTCTCTTTGTTATTTGTTGTAGGACTTTGTTCCTCCATGCTTTGCGATCTTTTACTTTTGAGCCTTTGTCTTGTCGATAATCGTGTAGCATCTGCGATCATTGTGTCTTTGACCCAAGCATTTCATACTATGCCTCATCTTTGAAAGCTTCCGATCAGCAAGTTAGCGAAGTCTTGTCTTTAAAAATCTTGATCTTCATGATGTTTATCTTTGTAGACATGACATGAATATGTGGGTAATGAAACGCTTTGGTTGATTGTGATACCCGTCACCACCTTTTAACCTGCTTTTACGTGAAGTGATAATCAAAGAAAATTGATTTCAAAATCAATCGACCGTGTAACTTGTAAAAGCGTTTTTGTAACACATCGGGAGTTTTAATCTTTTTATCAAAATTCATCAATCGTCAATTCATTTACTGGACCAAATCGAGATCTAGTTGTCACAAGTTTGATTCATATAGAATCTCGCAAGTCACCGATTCGTCAATTTCAACACACGTAAAATAATATATATAATATGATGATAAATTCCCAATTCACCCTTAAGGACAAAGGTAAAAAGGAAATTCTTCAGAATATATATAATATAATATATATAATACGTATATTTGACCGGGAAGTATGCTTTCCCGGGTCGTTTCCCCAACGACTTGTGAAATTGATATCACGCTTTAGTTTGGATTATGATTTGAATAAGAGCAAAGATGAATTTGATTATCTATAACTACTAAATAAAAGCAATAAATAAAATGAGAAAACAAAAGCAATTAAGCTCTTAAACAATTAACCGGAACGAATAAAACGCGACAAATAAGCAAATAAGACGAAATTAAACCCTAAAAATGCAAACTAAATTTCTAAACCTAAAATAAGACAAAAGAAAATTTTAGGAAAAAGAAAAATATTTTTTTGATAATTTTTGAATTTATTATGAATTAAAAACTATTTTAATCTAATTAAATCCTAAAAATAGCAGATTAAGTCCTAAAAATTAATAAAAATGATTTTTAAACTTAGAAAAGTCTCAAATAACATAAAAATTCAAAAAACTATTTTTAACTATTCTTAAAATTAAAATTATATTTTTAAAATTAAAAATAAAAGCTCAAAAATAAAAATTAAAATCTAAAAGTGTTGAAAATGATTTTTCTAATGTAAACCTAAAAGTATTTAATCTAATGCAAAAAACTATTTTTTAGTATTTTTTTTAACTTTTTTCTATTTTTTATGAATTTTCGAAATTAAAAACTTAAGAAAAATGATAGAAAATAAAATACTAAATGGAAAAATGCCGAAAAATCAAGGAAAATCCTATAAGCTAACAGGGACTTAAGAAAAATAAGAACTATGAAGAAGCTAAATAAATAAGCCCAAAATTAAGCCTAATAAGCTACAGCTTATTAAACTAAAAAAAGGAATAAGAAACTTTAATATTTATTAAATGAAAGAGAATAAACGACTTGGTCCAATAGCAGAGATGGTAAAGGTGGCTGGTGTTGTGAGTGTGAGGTCCTTGGTTCGAATCTGGCTAATCCTTCTTTTTGCACTTTTTTATATTTTTAAAAACCAAAAGCTAAAAACTACTAAGGACACTTTTTTAAACACTTTTAATAAAAGGAGTATAAGCTGAAAACCAATAATAAGCTCTAAAAGAGCTTATAAAAGAACTGACCTCAGAAAGTGAGGTTTTGAGCTAACTTGTGCTTGTTTCGACTTAAAGGTTTGCACAAAACTCAAATTAAGCTCAAATACAGAACCAACAACAGTTTTAGAATCCTTAAGATGTCTACTAACTAGTTTTAATAAGCTATTCTTCTCTCTAACACTTAATCCTAACTGAATCTAAGGATTAAACCTGCAAACTCATAAATAAGCACAATACATTCAAAAACTTAACAAGCTAAAAAGTACTATAAGCTAGAAATGAATTTAAGCTTTTGAAAACTTATCTATCTACTTATTAACTACTAATATAACCAATACAAACACCTAAAGCTAGAAATCAAAATTTTAAAAAATAACTTTTACTCCTACTGTTTTTTGGTCTTTTTGGATTTTTTATGAACTTTAAGAGCAATGTACCTAAGGATATTAGCTAGAATTTTTGAAAATATAGTCTAGAAACTATATTAGAGCTATGTTTTATAACTAAAAGCCTACTGAATTTAAGACCTTAAATCCTACAACTACTAGCTTAATGAAGCCAAAAATCAGCACAGTAGTAACTGAGGTACACTGGCTTATGCAAACTAATCAAAGGACATGGAACAAATGCAATAGAACAGGGTGGCTTCTACTGCCTAAAAATCTACTAAAGAGTGTAAACAAACCTAATACCAACAAGTATCAAGCTTAAAAGAGCTTGAGTAAAATTATAGCAATCAACAGATAAGCAACAAACTACCCTGGTGCTGGCACTAAGAATTTTGGCCTTAACTTCTTCAATTTTGTAAAACTAACTTCTGAAACATCCCTTTTCTACTGATTTAAATGATCATGAAACAATCTCAGCAATGAGCACAAGTCCTTTGACTTTTTAGGGTCAAAGTGAATAATCAAAAACACCCCTTATACATTTGACAAATTTTATTTAGCTTATAATTTGAAAACTAATGTTTGAAAACTTATAAACCAGATAATAATAAGTTATTAGCAAGCTTATCAACAGAATTTATTAACAATTATTAAGCTAGAAACACTAATCTATACAACTTATGCTAACTATATTTTTTGGTTTTTGAGATTTTTAGACTAAATTTTAAAAAACTAAGATCTAAATCTATAAAGCTAAGAACATATTAAAATTGATGACTAATAAGCAAAATTAAACACAAATAAGCAACTAGATAAGCATTAAAGTAAGCTATAAAAGCAACTAAGCGCATCAATACAACTAATAAGCAAATAAAGCAGTTTTTTTAAGCTAAAATTTAAAGGAACAAGGAATTAAAAGAAAACTTACTTAAAGCTTTAGCTAAACAGAAGCTAAGTGCTTATAGAGCTTATCAACAGATCTGACTTATCCTAGGATAAGCCAGTAAAGTCCATAGGATCCCTTTCATAATTGGATCCCCTTCCATAAGTCCAAAAAGTCCAATAAGCAAAGGTGTATTTCTGATTTTAGAGTTTAAGTAAATTAAGGACTTATTTAAACTCAAATTCAAGCTTATAGACTTGAATGAGCTTATGATGAGCTTATGGGAAGCTTTTGACACATTAGCTTATAAATTTGAGAGTAGTAAAAAAAACTTGCAAGTGACAAATAGATTAAGAAAACTTGAAGGATTTTATTAAGGACTGAAAATGATTACAATGCTTTAAAGAAACGAAATTACAATAAGCTTGAACATTAAACTACTTAAGCTTAAGCTAAAAATACAATTTTAACTAAAATTGAAAAGCCCGACTTCGTGAGGTGTGTGTGAGAGGTGTGAGGTATTTATAGCACTGGAAGGAACCTTCTAGGAGCTAGAGGTTGTTAGACGCTCCTCTCATCTTAGCCATTCAATCATGCCAATCATTTGATCATTATTGGTCCATCCTTGGATCACAAATGAACGCACACGGAATTTGCCATGTGGTCATCCGTTGTAAAGCTCTAGCATTCCATTTGAGTAAATCCTAATGCAAATCCCAACTTCCTCTTGTGCTTCCCCTCTTCCACGTGGCCTCCTTGCTTGGGTGATCAATAGTGCCTTTGAGCTGACTAAATTAGACCCCTGTCATTCTTGTACTCCTTCCCTTGAATTATCGACTTTAACCCTTAATTAATGTTTGCCTTTTGTTTTACCCAGGGTTAATTGGCGAGGGTGATGATGAATAGTACCCAATGTTTTTTCGCGCCCAATTTTAACTGAGGGGGAAAAGGGGGTATAACTTTAGGGATATGGCAAAGAAAGTCCTTGTTGTTTTTGAAACATAAGCCAAGAAAAACCTAAGTATAATACATCTTTCATTTTTGGCAATTCTAGTCCCTGGACTTATCATTTAAGGGTTAAGGGTTAAGGTTTATTAGGCCGGGTAAGGGAATTAGCTTTTGGGCTTTGGACTTTGTTTTATTTAAAGGTTTTGGATCCGGGTAAGAGATAAGGGAAAATAAGCCCATTTAGTTCTTAAGGGCCTTTTTTGTGTAAACTTTGAAACCTTGAGGGATTGATTGTGAACTTTAAGATTTTGTTTTCTAGTGTTGACTTGACTTGGTTGACAGAGAGTTGGACCGAGGTTGACTTTTTGGACTTTGGTTCCGCTCCTTACACGCTCTTCTGTTCTCGTGTCCGTGTTTGCCCGTTTTTGACCGTTTCCTTGTGATTTTTGCTTTATCCATACCTGCATACACAAAACACAAAAACACACATATCTTTGCCATTTTCACTGTATTTTTGGTCATTTAGGGTCATTTTTGGTGTTAACGGATATGTTATTTTTCACCAATCAGATCACCTACCAAGAGGCTTGTTTGAATGCTAAGGCTCAAGCAGGATTCTCCATCTATCATTGTGGACTACATAAGTATCAACTCAGATGTTCTGGCAAAATCACAATGATATTTTGTAGGACTCTTGTTAATACTTGTAAACTTGATGATAGTTTCCACAAGTGTTTTGAAATGGAATGTCTGTCCTAATGAGATTTTTTTATTGATTCTTGGCTCTAGACTAGATTAGCATGTTTGGTTTAGTACTCTGTAGGCTGAGCAGGACCTGCCACCTATTCAATATCACAATCTCGGAGAAGATTCAATAGATAACGTGTGTGTATCTCACGTGACAAATGAGACAAGTTTTTCTGTTGATAGAAACCCCGAATGGCTGGGAAGAGGGATGCATTGCACACTGAGTTCCATGTATGTTGTTATTCAAATGTTAGCAATCAACTAGTGATCTGACAATAAAAGCATATGTAATAGACCCCGGTTTCTGCCTTAAGTTGGTGGAGGGCTTCTTTCTTTAGACCTTTATCCAACATTTCTTTTTCATCTCTTACAATACGCCTTCATGCTTACCAACGTCATTACTAACACCTTGTTATAGATATGTTCCAGTGTTAAGCTTCAATCTTATCGGCATTATTCCCATATAACATTCTTACTCCAATCATAACTAAGGATGCTATTCTAACTTTGGATATATCCTTGGGTAGATCCCTCCGGTTCTGGTTCGATCATAATATTGATATCCTGAACATAACCACCTTGATGACCTCAGAAATCGTCGGAAATAAGATGTTTGTTGGGTATTAATAAGATCGAACCATTAAAACCTTTTCTTACATCAGCACATTGAGATCGAATAGATCATATTTTAAAGATTATATTTTTCCTCAGCCCTTATTTTAAATAATAAACACATAGATTTTTTGAAATACCTCATGATTAAAATATTCCTTGAAATTATGTGGGGGGGGAGAAAATATTATCAAGCATGAATGGTTTGGAACATTTTGATAATGTTTTTGAATACATTTAAAAGAATGTCGTTTTGATTTATCGAACACATTAAAACTATTGTTTTTTTGAAAAACATCCCCTCAAAAATAGGACCAATGAGAAATTATATGTCTTTTGAAAACATTGAGAGGGTTGGAGTTTTTGAACACACAAGTTTTGAAAGATTATGGATATTGTCATCGATGAAAATTCTTGAATAATTATGTTCAACTTTTTGAAAACTAATGTTAGAGGACTCTCTTCTAACCCGCTAGAGGGTAAGCGCACTAATACGTACACTAAATCCTTTTTCTTGAGCTAAGAAAACATTGAATGTCTTGTAAGAACAGCTCAAGACCGATGAAACTTAATTTTCTCGTTGTGAGATAAGTTATAAAACGTCCTTTATTTGAAGTCCGGGTTTATGTACTGATATTGTACATAAGCCATCTAGAAAATTAAGAAAATGACATGTTTTAAAACTTATTTAGCAAGCTCTCATGAACAACTCTCGCACGAACTTCATTTACACAACCCGTGTCAATGTTAATCCGACATTTCTAAGCAATGTAAATGTTATCGATTTCAAGAGACATGTCGAGAAGATCTTTTTTGGAAAATTTTAATTTGGTATTTTTTTTTTTTGAAGTTTTATATTTTTGCTTTTCTCAAAAAATATTTACATGGTGAATGTTTGATGATGATATCAAGCAGTCTCATTTTGTTAGAACCATCCAGATCAGAGAGCCTGGGAGTCAAACACCTCATGACAAATACTTCTGACAAGATATCTAAACCGATCCTCAGGAAGGGCCATTTCGTAAACGATATGTCAGCTAATTGGTAATCCAGTTCGGACAAAAATAATTCAATTAACAATTTTCAACCTGTTCCTAGTTATGAAATTATACTGAGTATGGATGTGCTTTTGTTCGCAGAATGTTGTACGTGGTTGCAATGATAGTGCTATGGCTGACTGATGATCGCAGTACAACGTATTTTGTTGTAGTTGAAAGCCATAACTCTTGAAGTTGTTCCTCATCCATTACTTTAGCACAACTTGCGCGAGGATAAGCCACGTAACTCTGCCTCTCTGAAGACAGTTACAAGTGCAGTTATGTGTTTCTTGACAACCAACTTACTAGCTTAATCACCAAAACTGTATCCCTCTACAAGTGCTTTTATTTTTCCTTCGAGTATCAAGGCATCCACATGATCAGCGTCTGAAAATCTGTTATTTCAAAGCCAGAATCCTTGATACTAGAGTCCATGTAATCGAACCCTTGTACCAAAAGGATTGAATAAATTTAGCTTCATGAAAACGATGCATTCGGGGCTTGATAATTGTTGTTGTCCTTAAACAAGAACCGTGTTGCTGGGAGTGTAAAATTCTTCAAGTAAAGTCTGAAGAGAAATTTCACCCTTGTTGTGACGAAACTACGTCTTTTTTTACCGTAGAACGAACATTTGTCTTGGGGCACGGGGTCAGAGTATCATAATCTGACGCCTTTGTCCTTGAGGAATGAGGCCTAAGAGACATTATTCAACAGACATCTCATTAATCGATGTGTGCGAGGTCTAACTGTTGTAATCAGTACATCATTTCATTGATTTCATCAAAAACTTGATATGAATGGACTCAATTATTAAGCGTGATTCTCTGTATTAAACACGATATTCCCTTTGACTTGAGTAGGAAATCCCACATGACACAATTGATCCCCTTTTCTTTCATCTTATCCAGATTTTTCCCCATCTCTCGTTATGTAACAAATGCAACCAAGAGATGTGAAGATGTTTTTATTGAAGGTTTATCCTGTCATTAAGATGTGATACGCCAGTCTTTCCATGAGTCGATATGATGATTTATCTGTTCAGAGTATAGCCATGCGGTTGCAACTGCTTCATCCCAAAAATGATAATGGTAATGCTTAGAAGCTGAAGCATTGATCCGAGCAGTCCTCAACAAAGTGCGGTTCCGTAATTTCGACAACGCCGTTCCTGTTCAGGTGTTCGAGGAGTAAAGTCTAATGTTCAATTGCCCTTTTATTTCTTTGAAATTAGCATGGAGTTCTTGTTCAAGAACTATGTGCCTCTCAGTACGAGACAGTAATAACTTGATATAACACCCTGTGTTTTCAAGTCATTGACGACGTCGATAAACCTAATATTTATTTTTAGTATTGTACGCGTTTGCTTTTAATTTCATGTAGTAAGTAAAATCGCGTAAGCTAAAAAAATTAGCGTTCAATGTAAACGGGCATCAAACAATTAAATGTTTACATCAAGCAAGGGTTATATAATTATTTTGAGAATAATTATTAACTTTGTTCATTTTATTTTTATCGGATACGTAAAGTGTATACGTTTCGCGATAAATTGCGTTTAGGCACTCCCGGAACCACCAAAACTTTTCTACGCTTCAACAAATACCCACTTTTATACCCAATACATAAAAGTTACAAAATATATCATATATATCATATGTATGCCGAAATTTTTGCAATATATACAAGAAAAATAAGAAAACTCTTCCAATTGGTCAAATGTACAACATTTACTCATTAAAACCTAGCTAGTTATGTCTCATGTTGACCATGGTCTTTCCTTAAGACCCTCCTTTGGTCCCAAGACTACTATTGCATCTCTTGACCATCTTTGCATCATATATACATGTATTGCAAGAGATAAAGCACATACAACACAAAAACACTTTGGTAAAAATCAAACAAACCTCTCTTTTTCTCTCTTGCATGCCACGGCTCACACACCCCTCTCTAATAAATCCATACAAAATTTTATTCAACCTATACCCTTCTATACACATCCATTATAAGACATTCTAAGGTATTTCCAAGCATTGGCTAAGCATTTTCAAGTAATAATCAAGAAAAGGAAGACTAGGGTTTTATTAAGTAAACAAGGGTTTTCTTAAGTGCAAGCTTGGATTTTAAGGCTAAACACGGGTTTAGCATTTGTTTCTCATCATCATCATACATCATAAGGTCTACTTTAAACCTTTATGCTTTTAGTTTATGAGTTTTTACGTATATGGTGTGCTATATAGTGAAATCACCATTAGGAATACTTTTGAACATGAAAAATATAATTTTACTTGTGATTATGATTTTAGTACCCTTTCTCACAATATTATGATGTAGGTAATATCATGAAATAAATGTATTAAGTCCTTGTACAATCCTCGGTTAAGCATAAAAAGTGTTATATATAAACTTGTAATTAAAAGATAATTAAGAAAGTGTTATGATTTCCATGTAAAGTTAATAACTTGTGATCTTGATGATCTGGACCAAAAAGAACATATAGACATACTATGTATAAGTAACATATGATATATAAGTCTATAAAAGACTTATGTAAAGTTGTGAGGTTAAATTAAACAAATTAGGACCACATATATCATTATCTAAACACACACATGAACCAAAACACCAAAACCCTACATACTAAATCATAATAATAGGTAATTGGAGCAATCAATCATAAAGATCATCAACAAATCATCAATCTAAGACTACTATTATAAGTGATTTCATCTTATTTTCATTTTAACTTTGTGTCTAGGGTTTTAATTTTACACAAATCAAATAATTTAAGGATTTTGATTTTTCATACAACTCTTACACAATTAGGACTATGATATAGCAATGTATAACTACTATGACACTTAGAAAGCATAATTGAAGTGATTCGCCAAAAATTAATTTTTGCCAAAAACCCCAAGTTATGATTTTTGAATAAAACCTCACTTCTAGGAATTTTTCAAAACAAGGGTTGTTTAACTACATTGTTAATACAACGCAAAAATATTTTCCTCATGTACTAGGGCTCATAAATGTATCTACGAAGTGCTTAATTCTTAAGCATTTTTCATTCTATTCATCTAGAGCAATATCAAACATAGGTTGTGCATTAAGGTTTGCTTATTAATAATAGTAACGCAAATTTTCTTTTGTTTGAGTCAAACAAACCGCACATCCACATTACGTCCATATAAACACACACTTAATTTTATCTATGACTTTACCTTATTGAGATCACTACAAATCCCGTAGGTACCAAAATGCCAAGCGAATACCAACAAGATTACAAGAAAACATGTGCGTATGCTCCACAAATTTATAATGATCCCAACATGACGGAAGAACTTAGGGATATCTATAGGAATTTAGAGAGTAGGTATGTTCATAAAAGGAGAACCATTGGCCCATCTTTCTATAGAGACCTTAGTGATGACTCCGTGGCTAAGTTTACTGCCATAGGTTTTGATTGCTTGCTTTCTCTAGATGAGCAAATTTGTCCTAGGTTTATGTTTGAATTTTACAAAACCCTTCATCTAGATAGAGACCCCACCAACCATCTCTTAATTTAATTCACCATCAACAATCATCATTTCAACATCTCCCTTGCTCAATTTGCCGAGCTTACACATCTTCCTAGTCAAGGCATTTGTATTTACTCTGATACTTGGGGTCTTGATGAACTTGAGAAAACCCTTAATAAAATTCCACCTTACAACTCACGCCTTTCGGCCATTGATGACATCCGTGTAGAATACTAGTAATCTTATGATCAAACCAAGAACAAGAGTGAGATGTGGGTTGAGATGTTAGAGATAGAATGGATGGAAAATGGATGTATTGTATAAAATGGAATATGGAAAAATAGAACAACCAACCCTCTCCAAGGCTAGGAGAGGGGATTATATAGCTCCTATAGTGGCCGGCCCATGGGCTCTAATGGGCTTCCCATGGGTCTTGGGTCAGACTAGATTACTAATCTAATTAAGACATAAACTACGAGCTAAGACCATTACAACTTGGAAGTGACCGACACTTTTCGTGTTTCTAACAATCTCCCCCTAAGGGAGGTCACTCCAATTTACAAAACGTTAAACCTAGCATACTATGCTTCATCTTTAGTCTTTAGCTCTTACTCTTGACTTTCTCTTGTGAATATGTTGTAGTGATCATTGACTTTAGGATTGAGCTTGTTCCTTGAACTTGTATTTGACATTGTGATCTTGAGCATCTTGAGATCATCAACCAAGCACAATCTCTTCGCCATCTTGTAACTTTGCCATTTTGTGAATTTGCGACTTCTGGACCGACATGCTCATACCTTTCTTGATTTGTTGATTTGGAAAGCTTTAATGTTGCATCTTTCTTGAAATTCTTTAACTTTAACACTTCGACACTTTGAGAAAGATGTGTGGTATCAGAGTAGCGGAAGTCTTGAAACATGTACTTGAGCTTTCATGATGTCTTTATGTTTGTCGGTCGGGTATGAGCATGTGGCTATGGATCTTGTGAGCCAGCTGGAATCAGGGACCTCCACCACCATCTTTAAATAGCCTGCATAAAACAGTTAGCAATAAAGCGGGGGGACGAATATGGCTTTGTCATTCGCCCAGGTTTGGTTGGAGTGATAGATCCGTGGCTCACCATTCTAAGCGCCAAAATTCGAATTTTGTTGATTTTTAACTTTTTCTACTTTATCTTATAACCATGCTATATGATACTATGTGGTATTTTAAATCTTAGGATATAACATGTTCTCCATATAATCCAAAGACCATTATACAAACCACTTCACCACTTACACCTTATACTCATCACCCTCAAACACCATTTTCTTCACATTTTCTCCACATTTCTCATATACAACCTTACTAGTTCATCACCATGACTAGTTCATCCAAAACAAATTCACCAAACTTCAAAAGAAAAACCGCAAAAATGAGTATCAAGTATCCAACCTATGTCAATCTCACATCCTCAAGTGAGGAACAACCAAATGAAAGAACTCCTTTACCACCTCCAAGAAAGAAATCCTTCCCACAACCACAAGCTCCATCAAAATCCATCTCTAGCAAGAGTACACACTATACCTCATCATCATCATCACCAAGTGAGTCTCTGACACCAACTTACGTTACACCTCCACCTAAACTTCATTTTGTCATTCCGTTAAAACAAGAACCTTAAGAACTTCCTCCACTACAAATGTCACTAAATAACCCCTATGTGTCAACGATGGACAAATTGGCCACCAGGCCCTTCAAATCCATCTCCACTACCACGTGTCTCACGACCACCTCTTGGATTTGCAAATCCGCCACCCATATTTGAACCACTACCATCAACTCAACCATTTTTATTAATATTAACAACAATACACATCACCTCCACAACAATGCACCTCCACTTGAAAACATTCACCATCCACCACCAAATCTTGGAAATCAAGATTTTCCCAATCCTCCAAACATCTTAGATTTTGTTTATCCAAATGACATGCCTCACCTCCACAACATGTTTTGCCAATGTTGTAGCACCACAAGGCATGAGATCCAAATGCTCCAAAACTGTGTCAGCTACATGCTCTCATACATTCGACACCACCTCGGTTCTTCATCAAACCCACCTTACTTCCCGCATTAGCCGTATGGAAATCTCACTTCACCCCTTGGATTATATGGGAAAATAATATTTATCCTAAGATTTAGGATTTTTAGTTGTTTTGTTTTCTTTTCTAGTTTAAACTTATTGTCGAATGGGCTTCTACACCAAATTTTATGTTTTATCTCTTATAATGGATTTAACATTATTTCTATTGTTGTGTTGATAATGGTTGTTTGTTGCTTAAATATATATGTGTGTGCACATGTAATTGTCATATATATATACTTGCTTGTCTACTAACTTTTTTTGTAGCAAACATCCATAGCTCGATTCTTTGGTGCCCCAAGCGAGGGGGAGCATAAACCAAGGGGGAGCACTTGCAATATAGTCTTTATTTCTTTTACTTTTCATTCCTAACCAAGTCACTTAGCATTCGTCAAGACAAGACTTACAAGGGACGCCTCTACAATACTTTTTGCTTTGACAAAAAGGGGGAGAAGAGAAGTAAACTCATCCACTAAATACTTATTTAGTAACTTTTAAATAAGCATGAGTTTATATTTTGTCATCATCAAAAAAGGGGAGATTATTAATACAAATATTCGCGCAAAAACGATATTTATATTTAATAATCTTCATGTTTTGATAATAACAAATATAATGTCATACTACGTAAAAGTTTACGTTAACAAGTTATTTAGTTGAAAGTTTACTTGACGACGACAAATCACTTAAGGTATGAATATGACATTATTAAACATAGTTAATGATCAAAGAAAAATATTATAATTTGCATAAACCTTTTTTAATCAAATGATTTAAGTTAACACATGATTAATTATAAGCTAGTTATATTAATCATGTAAGACAAAATAAGATTAACAATAAGTGGAAACAATCTTTCCAAATCTAGAAAATCTTTCCTTATTGGTGATAAGAAATATTTTGTTCTATAAGAATCTAATAAACAAGTCTTATTAAGTACAAAACAATATTTTGTATAGATTTAGGGTTAATCATAAAATGACAAAAGCAGTCCCAGCTCCTCCCACGGATCCACCATAATAAGGGATGGATCCAGCTGATGGTGAAACCGTGAGTCGCACCATCCAGCTGTCTGGGACAACATTTGAATTTCAAAGTGTTGCCTATAAATAGCAACCTTAAGTCTTCATTTTAAGACAACTCTTGACAAATATTTTTACACACATCTTTTATCTTTTACATATTCTTTGATCATTATACTTGTTACATAATCCATTATAAGTAATCAACTCATTCCACTCTTTAGTGAAGAACACTTACGAAGACGTCAAGCTTCAAGTGTTAATAGTTTAGTTGTGTCATCACGATTGTGATAATCATTCATATTGTATATCTTGTGTTGTGTCTTGTGTATATCTCTTGAGTTCACATAAGTTGACAATCTAAGTTTTAATTTAAAAATGGTAAAAACTATTTAACCCCCCTCCCCCTTCTAGTTTCCACATTCTGTTCAATTGATTCAAAAATAATTAACATTTCCTGTACTTCGTCAATGAGTTCTTGTTGAAGTTCTTTCAAATTCGTTAATAATGAGTCAGACATCGAAATTACATCAGTTTTATAAAACTCTCATAAAGAATTTTGTCTGTCAGACATCCATCTCCTTTTTCTATCATCTAAAAAGTGACATCAATTCATTTTTGTAAATCGTTAATTGCTAAACCCATTATCTCAAACATTTTTAACAATTTACTCTCTTTTGGAATTTTAGGAATTGGTAAATCCGATGTAACGTCTTTTGAATCAGAACAATCATTAGAAGTAGAAGGAAACGAAAAATATGTTTGTTCAACAGAAGGTTCTTGTTGAGGAACAAATGTTTCATAAAGAGCATTTAATTTTCCATAGTTAAGTCGAATCATTTTGTTTCTCATTTTCAATCGACTTTCTTCCGCATCCTCTAAAGTTTTCTCAGAATCAGGTGAATCAATTTTTAAGTTAGTACTATTAAGCATTTCACAATGATATATTTTTGGTTGTGCTGCAATGGCTTTCTTGAGACATTTTAGATTTTTATTACCCAACCCAGCTCTGAGAAAAGGATCATAAACTTTATTTGGTTGTTTTCCAAGCATGTGAATTGCTTGAATTGATTGACCCATTTTATAAACAATTTGATCATAAGAACTCAATTTCTCTTCGAGATAACAAATATCATCATGATATCAATTTTCTCGTTCTTTGAAAGCCTTTTTAGCTAACCGAGTTTCATGTTGAATTATTAGCTTTTCATTTTCAACTTTGAAAAAATCACTTTCAATTTTATCTTTTTCTTTCAAACTTCTCTCAATGGTGTCCTTATCAGCACGTATTTCACGATCCAACTCTTCACATGTTTCTTTATATTTTGAACATTGAATTATTTTTGACTCAAATGTTTTGACCCGATCTTTAAATGTCTCAACCTCCTTTTGTAGCAACTCTTTTTGCTTTTAAGCTCATTGTTTAATCGTTTTTGATTTTCAGCTTCTCTTTGAACATTATATGCCAACATTTAAATATCATGATATTCATCATGACCATTTGAATCATGTTCAGATGTGCCACCATTATTTTCCACATAAAGATCATCAAATATGATATTAGAATCAAGTTGATCATCATCAGATATGTGAATAATAGTTTTACATTTCACACGATTCACTTGTTCATGAACCTTGTTTGAAGCATTTACCTCACTGACAGCCTTTGCATCATAGGATGGTTCAGACTCAGCATTGTCATCAGCTGGTCGAATTCGAGCCATCATGATTACTGCGACAGTTATCTCTTCTAATGTTTCATATCCATAAGAATTATCGAGCATGAAATCATTTTCTTTGTCCTTAAGGTTGCTTTCGGCTTCATCTTTCATGGCTAGCAACATTTGTTCTCTGAAATACTTTGCATCACAAACTCTTGATTTCTGACAATCACGAGCATAGTGGCCTTTTTCATTGCAGTTATAACACTGAACATTTTCCTTTCCCAGAGTTGAGTCAGTTCTTGGAACACGCTGAACAATCTGATTACTTTCATCATTCCCATTTCCTGCATTAAATGCTTGATTCTTGTTTTATCTCCCTGCAGTCCTGTTACCATTTCTGCCATAACCTGCATTCTTGGTTTGTATGTCAACTCTACCATCCTGAATCACAGCTTCATTTCTTGTGTTTGATGAAGTACGAAGACGATTATTGGTAGGTGTGGAGAACTTCAGAGTGATTGCTCGAGCTAATAACATCATGGCAGTTGTAAGCTTGTCTTCTTGAGAACCCCCATGTAACTCCCCTTGATATTCATCTTCATAATCAACAACGGATGAAGGATGTGTGACATAGTATGGTTGTGGTGAATAAGAAGAATTTGCATGAGATTGTGATGAAGAAGCATTTGAATGAGCAAGAAGGGCTAATGGATCATGATTCTTGGCAACTTTCTTTGCTTTGGATGTTATAACATGTGGTTCAAATTGTACTAAGGAATCATACAACATATCATAAGAAACTATCTCCAGTGTAGTTCATGTTGTGATTGTGACAAACTATGGTAACATAGATTTGCTCCATCGGGTTCAAGCAATTGAGGAACTTTGGTCTTGCGTGAAACTAGAATAGGACGAACATTAATTACGATCCAGAATATCTCACAACTTGTGGTCAATCTTTAGTACACCGATTCTAACCGTTATTCTTTTTCCTTTGCTGCAAATTTATCAAACTCATCCATGAGTCGTGAGTGTCTTACATGGCTGTAACATCGCAGAACACAAACTAAACCTTTTGATTCCCGATTTCCCACATTATTCCTTGGCATTTTTACACGCATCCATTGAATTGTAGATATCATTAGATGTGGTTCGAATTTCACTAAGAAATCATACAACTGATCATATGAGACTGTATGTCCTGTTTGGTTGTGACGAACCATGGTAACATATTTTCTCCACTCGGATTGCAAGCAATCGAGAAACTTGGTGTTGGTTGACACTGAAATAGGACGAACATTATTACGATCCATAATATTCACAAGCGTTGTCAATCTTTCATACACAGATTCTAGCGATTTTTCTTCCTTTGCTGCAAACTTGTCAAATTCATCCATGAGTCGTGAGTGTCTTACGTGATTAGTAACCTCAGAACCATACATCAACCTTTTAACTCGTTCCCACATTTCCTTAGCATTTTTACACACATCCACTGAATTGTAGATATCATTAGGTAGCTTGAAGAAGATAATTCATGACTCCCACATTAGCAGTGTATTGTTTCTTGTTTATCTCAGTCATTTTGGATAGTGGTTCAATTATCTGTTGCATAGTATCATCTGGATCATGAATCATTAGCCTCACATAAGGTCCTTTCTGAATTGAACGCCACATCCACTCCCCGTCTTCGAGCTTGTTATCCAGAAACCTTCTTAACCTACTCTCCCATGAAATATAATTCACTTTTTCAAGCATTGGAGGTCTATCATTAGCTCCTGAGTCAGTCAGAGTTTGTTGATTTGAAGCAGACATGTTGTTTCAAATGATTATAATGCAAACTCGGATCGTTTTAGAGATAAAGTCTTGTAATCGTGAAATCACCGAGCAAGAACAACTCTGTTTTGTATTACAACACTTTCATTGATGTAACCTTGAAGAAACAAAACCTTGATTTGTTATGAAAGTCTAAGTAACAAGAAGCTTTATACGAAAGCTCAATTTTCGAAAATTAGAAGATACGAAACCTCTTAAACTGTGTTACGAAATCCAAAGTATGAGATACGAAACAGTGTTACGAAACCCAAAGGCTGTGTTACGAAACCTCTCATATGAAACCTATGTTATGAAAGCATGAAGTACGAAACCAAAACCAATCTCTTGATACGAAACCTCGAGTTACGAAACCACAGATATACGAAAGCTCCACAGTCTATGAAACCAAATGGTTACCGAAAGCTCCAATAAACGAAAACAACTTTCATAAATTCCAATTTCCCTTACTTTCATAAATTTCAAGAAACCTCCTACTTTCATAAATTCTTAGCTACGAAACTAATAAGACACCTTTCAATTTGGTTTTTAAGCAGTTTAAATTGATAATAGCAATTTTATCTTTTCAAATTGACAAAGTTCTATGTTACGAAAGCTATTGACAGTTTTACGAAAGCTAGACTAGTTTACGAAAGCTAAGAAACACTTACGTATGGCAGTTACCGAAAGCTCATCTATGATACGAAATCTCAAAACTGAAATACGAAAGCTATTTATCGCCTAAAAACAGTTACCGAAACCTATTTCTTGATTTACGAAAGCTATCAAATCCATATTTTTTTGATCAAAATCAAATCTAAACAAGTATTTTCGTAAACTAGATATTAAACCTACAATTTTGATGATTAAGAAAGTTATATTTCAACGTTTTATGATCAAAAACTCATCAAATCGTAAATCTAACACTTAATTGTCTACGAAACCTTCAAAACTCTTCGTTACGAAAGCTTCTTGATCGAAAATTGATACGGTTAAGCTCGATTTGATCCACGAAACACACACTAGATCTCTCCCAGCGATAGATACCACTTGTTATATGTCATGTTTGCACTATAAAGTCATGATTGCACTATAGTATCATACAAAAGTTATAGAATTAGAGGAGAGGAGCTAGAGAGTATTTTTTATCATTTTCAAAGCTTTCATTAAAAGGGAAAATAGAAATGGGAGGGAAAAGTAAAGTTACAAATGTAAAGACTTGTCTAAATACCCCTCCTAAATGGGTATTTATACTTATTGTTGTTCCTATTCTATTTTCCTAACTCTAGTCAAACCTTGGTCAATTTTACTTAACTTTGACCAAGATAGACTTTATTACATTATAATTACTAATGAAACTATAAACTATATAAAGACCAATTCATCTAATAATAAACACTTTTTTTTAACCTAACAAACATATTTGGATTTTATTTTGGAATTTGTCTGATACAAAACTCATAAGTACTGGTAGTGACGACGTCATCGAAATAAATCTTCCATTGGTAGAATGTCATACGTTCATCCAGCCGCTGGCGATTTATTTTATCAAATGATACTGCTCTATCACCAGAAGGGATAGAAAAGCTTTCGTGAAGTATGCGGAGTGAATGATGTTGTTTATCCAACATGTCGTGCAACATGTGAAGCCATGAGACTGTTAGGGGACGACCGATAATAGGAAACCACCTTACAAGAGGCATCACCTCCACACCAGAAGAAATACAAACACTATTTGCCACCGTATTGACACACCACCAGGTGTCAAACCCATCAGCCTTATAGAGTCGTACTTTGAACCTTATGTCAGAAGACATACCACATGCTGCTTCCATTTCTCTAGGTTTTCCTGATCTCCATATACATCCGACAAAACTAGAAAACTACACACTATATGAAGTTGAAGGGTGCCTAAATCATTGTTCTATGTCACTTACTGACTTCGGACTTCGGTTACCACCAGAAGATTTAATGTCGATACTCTAGAACAGACTACTCATGGAGGAAAAAAGATACGATCGTGATCTACTAGCAAGAGAAAAAACCG
This sequence comes from Tanacetum coccineum, assembly GCA_026074375.1. Lineage (NCBI taxonomy): Eukaryota > Viridiplantae > Streptophyta > Magnoliopsida > Asterales > Asteraceae > Tanacetum > Tanacetum coccineum. Next base: position 23,419 of record BQNB010030288.1, read on the forward strand.
GTTGGTGTCAAAACTAAACGACAGTCAAAGAAACATATTCAACATCATCATAGATGCCATCACCAGAAATAAAAAGGAGTTAATTTTAGTTTACGAACCCGACGGTATAGGAAAAACGTTCTTATGTAAGATGATAATATATGCTTTACGTTCTGAAGGAAAAATAGTTCTTGTCGTTTCCTATTCCGGGATTGCATCATTATTATTACCCTCAGGACCTAAATGACACTTATGTATGTTCTGTAAAGAAGAATACGCAACTGGCGAAATTGTTAAAGGAAACTGATCTGGTCATACGGGACGAGTCTCCAATGAACGACCGCCGCTGTTTTGAAGCATTAGACAGAACTCTAAGAGACATCCTTGACGTTCCTACCAAAATTTTTGGCGGCAAAACCGTCATGCTTAGAGGTGATTTCAGGCAGACTCTTCCTGTGAAGAAAAGCGCGTCTCGTCACGAAATAACCAGCTCATCAATTGCTGCATCCTACCTATGGCATTCATTTAGGCTGTTCCTCCTGACAGAGAACATGAGACTCACACAAAGAAACTTATCAGAAGCGAAGAAGGCAGAAGTATCAGCGTTTGCAGAATGGTTACTAAACGTGGGAGACGAGATACTCGGTACACCTGATGAATTTGATCCAGAAAACACATCCCGGATTGAGATTCCTAACAGACACCGAATCCTTGATGACGAAATAGGGTTAACGAACTTGATAAAGTTCATATACGACGACCACACCCTTCTACATCCAACTGCTAGAGACTTACAAGAAAAAGCAATTGTTTGTCAGAGAAATGATACAGCTGACACAATCAATGCAACAATAATGAACACACTCATAGGAACTCTCACCAAATACATAAGCAATGATAAAGCACTACTATACGGACACGACAGAGGAGAGATAGAACTATTGTGTCTGACTGAGTACCTGAACACACTCAACTTCGTTGGCGTCCCTCCACATGAATTGGAATTAAAAATAGGAACACCGATAATGTTACTCAGAAACATCAACATTGTAGGCGGGCTTTGTAATGGCACACGGATGATCGTAACACAACTACTTCCCAAAGTAATTAAAGCACAGATAATTACAGGAACAAGAATATCTCAGAAAGCGTATCTTCTACGTATTCCGATCGCAATGAAAGACCCTCAAATCCCTTTTATCTTTAAGAGAAACAATTCCCTGTTAAAGTATGTTATGCAATGACAATAAACAAGAGTCAAGGTCAATCACTACAAAAAACAGGTGTATACCTCCCTGAACCAATTTTTAGACATGATCAATTGTATGTCGCCCTATCAAGAGCAACTACTCCTCATGGGTTAAAGGTTCTAATCAAACCCACACTGACCCCCCACAGTTACAAAAAACATCGTCTATAAAGACTTCCTTTTTGGAATTACCATAGGTTTTTTTATCTACATATAGGTGTAACGTAGAAATTTACAATATTATTGTTTCTTTTATCTATGTATCTTGATACCTAGGACGACCCTATATTTACAAACCCATAGCTACTTTATACATGTACACAGGTTAAATAACTAGACAATGAACCCATTGGCTACTAATACAATATTCCTTGCAGGATAATGAAACCAGTGAGCAACGTTGACATTGTGTAGCAAAACAAAGGGAAAATGATAATTGCAGAACATGAGATCACAAACGTCTCATATTTAACTTCTACTCACTACAATAAGACGATAGAAGCAGTTGTCTACCGCAAGTGGACTTCCAAGAATACTAAAACAAGAACTCCAACCAAGTATTGTTGTATACTTATCGACAAATGATGTGTCGTTGTGTGGTGTATATTTTATTGATTCAAGTTTTAAATTTATGTTTTGCCGACTAAACCAAAAGCAACACATTAACGGACAGTGTACCCGATCGGTAGTAGTTTCGTGGTAAGTAGGGTGTTGAACACTTTACGCAAAGTTAAATCTATCAATTTAATTAATATCTTGGTTATCTAATCTATGTTAATTCTATTCTATTCTAAACCTATGTCACT
>BQNB010030288.1:29695-54999 GCA_026074375.1 Tanacetum coccineum
TAAATCCTCACAATATCTAACAAGGGTTGTTGTGTGCGGGTTATGTAACATGTAATTTCACAAAAGTATGCTTGATTTTTTTTAAATTTGAGCATAATTTAAGCATTTTAGTGTGAAAAATAGGACAAGTAAACATTCTAATTCTATCCCCCCACTTGAATTATACAACGTCCTCGTTGTATAGATAAAACATTAAAAAATACGGGAATTTAAAAAGAATTAGAATGAGAAACTCCCCTGATATTTGCTCGGTAGATTCTCCAAGTTGCGTTTATGAGCAATATTGTGTGCTGGAAAAGCGTCTGAATCCTAGCACGAACAACACACACATAGAATTCTAGAAAATATGCATTCTACCAACTCCGTCGATATTTCTTTCACGAGGTCCTGTATAAAATATAAGAAAAACATGTGCATTCCTATCTTGGTACCTACGGTTAATTTAAACTAAACTAAACAAAATACGGGTCAGTCTGGTGGATACGGCGTATCAGGTTAGTGAATACGTCGTATTCCAAATCTAACAATAATGTTTTTAAAAAGTGCAATAAAAATAAAGACTGATAACGTCCAGACAATTAATACGCCGTATGGTATGGAGCGGATACGCCGTATTGATGTCTGAGAAGACAGACTCGATAAAATTAAATAACAATCCGGGTTGTCTCCCGGGAACCACTTTTGTTTACAGCGAAGTCTTTAAGTTAGACTTTGCTTCAGCTTCTTTTCACTTAGCTATAGTTACCATCCATCCTTCGTCCATTGTCCGAAAGATTTATTGGTAAGCCCGGTAGGCCTCTTTTCTTGTGATAGTAAGATCGTCGTATTCGTCTTCTTTTACAGCAACATACTATTCCTCATTATTGAACAGATATTTGATCATCATATATCTCCTTATAAGGGTGAGCATCGGTCCAAAACCGGACCGGACCGAGACCGAAATGGTCCAAAACGCCGGACCGAGGACCAGACCGAAATGGTACGGTTCGGTCCGGGTCGGTCCGGTCCGGTTCGGTCCTCGGTCCGGTCCGGATCGTCTTTCTTGTTCGAAACGTGACTCATCATCACCTTCATTGATTAGTCCTTCCATGATAGCTTTGTTTCTTAAAGCCTCATTTTTAAGTTCACCATCTTCCAAAGCCTCGTACCATTCGTAATCTTGATAATGGCACTGGTTTCCAATAATGTAAGTTCCGGGTAAGTTTCCTCTATTACAGTATCCATAATTCATCCAACTACATGTTGGCCATTCCGAACATCCACTCTTATAGTTGAAAGGCTTTGCACAGTCATGTTTGACTGGTGTTGGTTTGGTCTAAACTCCAGCGTTAGTCCATGGTTTCTCATCTACCTATGGTACGTCCTTGTTCCATTCATAGATCCAATCATTCTTGTAATCTTCAAAGGTTTTGAATCCCTCAATGTCCTTTATAAGTAAGTCTGGATCAATTTGTAAAAGATAGTTAAATTCTTTGAATGCCTTGCACATAGGTGTTTCAAAATTAAATATTAGTGGCGATCCTACAAGAATTCAGTAACTTCATCCAAATTCTTAGAAGATCTTGCATCTGTGATGCTCAACCCATCATTCCTATGATCAAGTAAATCCATAATGCTTTCATAGTATAATGATCCATTGTCTTGTAGTTGAAATTTTTTGATCCCAACCATTCAGTAAATGCAACATCAGATGGATCATATCCCATGTCATTATCAGCTTCATGCTCCGAATCATCATCCATGTTATCAATTTCAACTTCATATGTGAATAAATCATCATCCATTCTGCTTAATCGACTCTCCTCGTTGGCACTGGCATATAACTCTTCAAACTCGTTACGTGTAGCTTGAGTCGGTTCGTTACTTGTCTCACCAATATATCCTTGAGTTGGCTCATTGTGTTCATTATTCGGAGGAATGTAGCTAAGATCATTAAGTAACGCTGTCATGTCACTCATCTGAGATTGTCTTGTGTTATCTATTACTGGCGGTGGAGAAGGAAGATCCGGTTCACCGTGGTGAACCCATGTTTTATAACCTAGGTCAAACCCATGTCTCATAATGTGGTCTGAAAGGTGTTTGATGGATACCCACAATATTGTTCGACAAGACTTGCATGGACATCTTATTTTCCCGGAACTATTCACTAACGGCTTGCAATGATCGACGAATTTTTCAAGACCGATATAAAATTGCTCATTCATGACGCTCTAAAAGTGTCCAACTCTTATCATCGATTACCATAACTGTGTTTTATCGATACATTTAGTTATTATATGCAACTTAATTAAACACATTCAAACGAGGAATACGAGATGTTTTGTTCACCTAGTGCAACTATGGAAGGCAATCCTAACCCACTCTTTGAATGATTCGTCTCATATATGAATGCGTATAACCGATTTACTATTTGAGAAAATTTCGGCAGCATTTCCCCTCAACTCCCCAAATATGTGTTTAAAGACATATTCGTAGGAGTAAAGAAGAAACACTGTCGAAATCATCTCAAATAGTAAACCAATTATACGCATTCATATCCTAAATGAGACAAAACATTCAAAAAGCAGTCCCAAACTGGGGACTTTCCAAAATTAATTTCTAATAAATTAATATCGGACGGGTTTTCTATAGGATGATTAATTTCAGACGGGGATTTTCCGAAATTAATCACTAAAATCCTAAAACATTCCTAAAGGGTTCAATAAAACAAATACCAAACGCATATCCATTTATATCATATAAAAACATACATTTAAACCAAACGCTTATTTCGGCATATATGAGCTTATTGTATTAATAACCACCCCGGAGACATGTCAAACTATAAACATATATAATTTTAACGCAATTCACCTAATAATAACTATAAACTAACAAAATTTAAGCAATAAACATTCTCCGGTGACATGTCCCCCGGGATACCAAAAGGAGAAATAAAAATTATAACATACATTCGGTGGACTCGGCTCGGCCCGGCTGTGGACTCGGCTACCAACTGCCAAACAAAAAAGAATTAACACATTAACACCATATTATACCAAACCTTATCATAATTAAAAAAATTAAAACAAAAATTACAACCACTCGGACTCGGCTACTGTTACAAGAGGTCACCACCAACAATTATAGGGTTAGAAAAAGAAGTAGAAGAATTATCATTTAGAGGGTTTAGAAAAGAATTATGGTTTAGAGGAGGAGGAGGAGGTGGTGGCGGTATTGTGCTCGTGTGCTCGTGTGAGTAGCGGTGGTGAGTGGTGGAGGGTAATGTGGTGAGTGGTGGTGGTGGTGATGGGTTCTGTGGTGGTGGTGCCGGAGGTGGTGGTGGGTGAGAGGTGGTGGTGATGCTGTTAAAATCGCCAAGAGTTTTTTTTATGTTTACGTTTTGTGGTGCTGCTGTAAACTCATATCTGCTTTTGGTACATACAAAAGCGCATAAACAAGTATAAATTGATAAACATAAACAAGCTTTCAACGATAAATCAAGAAATCGAGATAAACATATACCAAACATTCAAATCTTCATAATAATGGCTAATACCTGAAGGTATTAGCCTTCAAACTTCATAATAAATACAAGAGTAATTATTTAGCCAATTTGACCTCTTCTGCTCTTTTTCTCCTCTAAAAATCGACTTTATGGTTTAGGTATCGAGAATATGATTTAGCACACTTAAAACTCATTTTTGAGTTTTCTATTTATATGGTCTGGAAGTCGGTTTGATACGGCGTATCTAAGTATTGGATACGGCGTATTGGGGATTTCTTAGAGTAGGGACCACGCTTCATATCTTCCAGAATATTATATTGATTCCATATTTTGAATACGGCGTATTGAGTCTCTCTGGATACGACGTATTGAGCTTTATTCCTCTGTGGTCTTTGGTGAGTACAGGCACTGATACGCCGTATCTTCCTTGATGGATACGGCGTATTGGTCTTTAGAATAGTAATCTTCAAAATATCTTCATTTAAGCTTCAGAATGCGCGCCTTTTGCTATCTTTCACTAATTACTCCATAATTACTACAATTCTCAATATAAATGATTAAGTAACAATTCTTTGCAATAACTATACAAAATGGGTTAATAACATGGGATAAATGACGCTATAAAATAGACATTATTTGATGTCATCAACAAATAGGTATACCCACCACCGTACAACTACCTACAAAAAAATACTATGCCATCCTACATACTAAATGACTATAATTTTTCAGGGTACTCCAATACAAGCAAACATGGAACTCAGGGACAACGAGTACTTTGACTAACTTCTTCAGCTTTAGAAAGCATACCGTTTCTCAGGGTTTAGCTGCGAACCGACAGACCCATGGGAGTGCACACTGCCGACTCGAATAACACTCATTTTCGGCAGGTTTCTCTAGCTACAGGAAATACCAAACACTGATTTTCCAAAACACTACTTCAACTTTGCAGCTTATAACGAACTACTAGGAGGAGCAGCGGCAAGAAATCCAATAATGACAGGTATAATTGGTTTTTATCTGCATTTTTAAAAACACTATACACCTAAATACCTGTTCTTTAAATAAACAGATTACATTGGCCGCATACGGGCAGTTGGCCGACTCATAACCACTAGAGACACAACCACAACCCGCAAACATCAAAGAGTAATTGACATCGAAAACTTAAGGTAACAATATCTATAAAAATCGTCGCATTCTTTCCACATTCAAATTTGCCACCTAACAAATTCAAAACTGTCTGCAGCGGTAATACCATTGGATTCACTCTTTGGAATGAAATGGCACCAGATTTTGACACACGTGAATACGAGTCAATGGAAGAACCCGTCATCATCGCCGTCAGCTCATGCTATATCAACCACTACAACGGTACATTTCCCATCTTTTCTACTTTCCCATACATTATCGCTCTACAATAACAAAACTAACTTCCCTCTACCTGATAAAGGCCTCCAATTATCAGGAACTTCTACCACCCACTGCTACTTAAACCCAAACATTGTTGAAACATACCAGATCAAACAAATGTAAGCACTAAAACCTACAATAAACACACACAAAAGTTATATGCCCCAGAAACTAACAACAAGCTCAAAAACATACAGGTACCCTTAGCTTCCAAACAGAGGACCAACACTGGAGATCAAACACCAACGAGAACATGATTTAGAAAAAGAAAGAACCAAGAATCACTTCCCTTTGGCTACCCTCCTTCAAGTGGATCTATAAAATTACCACGTATGCAACTAACGAGTAGCCCATAACCGTCCACAACTAGATAAACACCTAAATCCTAACGCAAATAACGTTCTGCAGCGAGTCCACTTCACAACAGTGGCAACTATCTACAAGATTAACAGTCAAAGGCACTGGTACTACCAGAAATGCGATTCCTGTGGGAAAAAACTTATAGAAGAAAAGCCATTCCCAAAATGAAAGGACCATGGACCCCAAACAACCAAGGTGTACATGTAAAAAAGAAAATCCTATAATTAATATACAGAGTAGTTAACAAAAAATTAAGTAAACTATTGTTGCAGCTACTGCTTCAGAGTTATTATGAACGACGGCTCGACAACTATGTCTATCCCATGCTTCAGTGACCAGGCAAACACACTAACAAGGGATTGCAAAGAGGTACTGGAAGAGATTGCAGACAAGGACCCTTACACATTGCCACCATCCTTAAAGGAACTCGAGGGCATAACCCACACCTTTTAATTCCACTTTGACACTATAGTCACAAGCAGAAGACCAGACTTTATCCTTGATCAAGTTTTCCCGAACCCCACCCTTGCCCTCCCTGCATATATATATATATATATATATATATATATATATATATGCTTGCGAAGCAACCACTCATTGTTCCCCTTGGTAACCTTGCTCCGCAACCATCAAGTCGGCCTTACCAAACCAAAGACAACTAGTGCTCCCAAAGACAGAAACTCGTACCAACAAACACACCCCAGCAAGAAAACCCCCCACAGACCTCTAATGAAAGTACCAAACGAATTATCGACCCAACAGACACAGTGCAACCTCAACAACTCAAAACACAAACATTAACTCCCACAAGTTCTCAAGCCACACCAAGTGAACTCGAAACACAAGAACCACAATCTGATGAATCGACACAGAAACAAGACGCAAAAAAGCAACATACCAAAAGCATTAGTTAGAAAAGCACTGTTCGGAAATGATCCGGAAACTGAACCAGCTAAAGTCCTCAAAAGGCAGAAGCATGACATATGAACCGACCTGCGAACCTGTCTATTGCAGTCATCTTTTGTAGTATCATGTACCTAACTAATGTACCTTTCAGCTACATTAACTTTTTGTAATATTACCTACCTAGGTAATGAAACTTAAAGCTGCAAAGTTACATAAACATGGCATGTGAACCAACTGGCAAATGTGTCTATTGCACCCATCTTTTGTAATATCATGTACCTTCTACCCATCATTTGTAATATCATGTAGCTTTTGAAGTTTAAAAACAACATACTCCCTCCGTCCCAAAATTATTGTCCCCCGACAAAAAATACACAGTTTAATAAAAGTACATTTATTACTGCTTTCTCTCTCTTACTTTTTGACAGAATGACAAATTTACCCTTAGCTAATTAATTAAAGTGTTCTTTAAAGTTTGTAATAATAATATCAAACAAGGGTAATATAGTAAACTTGATCAAACTTTCCTATCTATTTTTAGTAGTGGACAATTAAATTGGGACATCCCAAAAAGGAAACGTGGACAATAAAAATGGGACGGAGTATGAACTATTTATATACAAACATTATAACACAACAGAAACACAACAACACAATATACGAACTAATACCATTATATATTCATAAATACAAGAACCCTTTAAACATTCGACTAACATAAATGTTCACCACAACCATAGGAATATGTACAAGACAAAAAACAACAACATACACCATTAAAACCTAAAACAAACAGAGACCCATGACAACAGTAGCAACTACCCAAAAGACAGCACCAAAAGACACACTTAGTAGTCCATATCAGCAACATCCCTCTCCTTCTTCTGAACACCTGCATACATCCTATCCACAAAAGGATTTAAAACTCCTAATTGTGCCAAGTCTTTCATCTGATTTTCTCTTAATCGCTCCAACCAACCATAAGGTGGACAACCCTTCACATTCTCCAAATGACAAATAACACGGCGGCGCCTCAAAATTCTGTCTTGCACATGTGTACAACAACGCACCACCATCGAACGTAATTCCACCATGTCTGGAACCTCCCCACAAAACCAGACTCCCATGTACTCATCTAAAGCAACACGATAGTAAGAAGTTCCGCCATCACAAAATTATAAAAAAAACTGAAACATAAAGAATAAGTAAAATAACCCACCTATATATAGATAAACCCAAAACCATATCATGATTACCCAACCGAATTCACACAATGATTCGCCATTACTCCATACGCAGAAAGCAATTAAGCCGGAGCATAACCCAATGCCGACCCTTGACTTACCCGATTATAAAAAGACTCTACAGTTACCCCCTACAAAAAAGGACGCACTTAGTGACCCCCTATTTGTTTTTTTTGAACGACAACTTTTATTAAAGACTAGCTAAACCTAGAAAAAAGATTACAAATAGGATATAGTTGCTAAGGGATTTTGTAACCAACAAACCCAACTAAAATTAAACTTAGGATTTTTAGATGAAATCCACAAGAAAGAAAGCGAAACTATAGAATCCCAAAGCATCGACTTCTTAGGAAGTGACCCCTTATTTGTTTCCCAACTTAATATTCATCAGGTTTAGGATGTTTGTCCTTTTTTTTACAAGGAATAGGCTACATCAAAAAAGTTATTTGGTGCCAAGTGAAATGCTAAATAAAACATGGGATTGTTTAACGAGTGCCCTTAGGGCATTGGATTAAACGATTAAATAAGAAAACTTTAAATTTATTAAATACAAATTCAAAACTAATTGAGGTAAATTATAAGATCAATTAATGTATATTAAATGCATTTTTCAATTTATAAAGAAAGTTCGGGATGAATTAATGCACCTTAAGCAATGCCATGAGGGCACTCGTAAGACAATCCCATAAACATCTACTATACACTAGGCCATACGAATTAATGGAGCAAATGGAAAAAAAATCTTAGCCAACACGACACATTAACAAATTAGCCCTCGCCAAACGCGCGAGGTAAATTCAATCTCGTTACTGTTATAGCCTAATTGTTGGGAAAATGCTTTTGCATACTATGGTCATTGTTTCTTAACATGTGCCAAAAGTACTTCCCTGCCCGCCGCCATTACTACTATTCATGGAATGTGGTCAATCTATATATATTAGATGAGGTTGACGTTTTCATGGTTCGTACATTTAACACATGTAATGAAACATACATGAAATGAAATTTTATGCCAAACTTTAGAAGTTTCACATGCTTTTGCTAGAAACAAAAATAGTAAGAAGTAAAGGGTTCGATCCTCACTCCTTGCAAGGCCAAAGGTCTTTTTCTGCTTTCGGTAGAACCGGAAGCAGCCTCTTTGCCTTGGGTAGGAGTATGACTGTCTACGTCTCAACCTCTCCCATACACCGTCGAAAACGGTATTAGGACACATAACCCGTGAAAAACGGTATTGGTGTAACTTACTTACCAACTTTTGCTAGAAACAAAATATTTACTAGTATATTTTTGTTTAACTATTTATAACACACAATATTTAAACTTTTATGTTAAAGTAGTTAAATTTCTCCAAATTTGAACAAAATCGTAAAATATTTCAGCTTTTCATTTTTGGATGTTGTGACTATTGATAATTTACACTATGTTGATTTTATTGTGTGAGTTTTGAGATTATCGCATAATTATTGTTTCATATTATCTTACAACTGGTTAAGGATATATGTTTTCCTTAATTTGCTGCAAAAATGTGTTTATATCAAAATGTATATTTATGTTTTCTTTTTGGTAACCATGGTATTTATGTATCTTCGTTCGCATATAGTTACAACGAGATAATTTTATTCTCGCTTGCGGCGGAAGCAAAAACATTTATTTGTGGGTACGATGTAAAGTTTTGACAATAATATGTTTTCCGATAGATAGTGTTAACTACTAAAAGAAAAATGATGTAAATGAGTCAAAATATCGAGTATTGTGGGCTTATATGTTGCTTTGTAATATTACTTGTGAACCGTGATCAATAGGAATTTCTAACTTGATATTTAAAATGAACTTAATAAAAATCTCCAAAAGGGTCCCGATAAAGCATTAATGTAATGCTCATTTTATCACTACGTGTTATGCTTTTCTCTATATAAATCAGAAGGCATGCAGTGTACAAGCCAAACTTCCCAAAGCATATGTAACAATGGCTGCTTTTGTGGAGATTATACTAGTACTCATCCCTCTAATCACTGTCTTCTTCCTTGTCAAATTTAGAAATTTTAAGTCAAAAATTCCACCCGGTCCTCGAGGACTTCCCATAATCGGCAACTTACACCAACTTAACACTTCACACCTCTCAGACCATCTATGGCAACTATCAAAACACTATGGCCCTTTGATGTCCCTTCGGCTGGGTTGTGTCCAAACTCTTATTGTTTCTTCAGCACAAATGGCCAAAGAAGTCTTGAAAACGAATGACGTTATCTTTTGTAGCAGGCCTGTTTTTACGGGCCAAGAAAAAATCACTTATGGCCACAAGGGTTTGGTTTTGACGCCTTATAATGATTATTGGAGAGAAATGAGAAAAATCTGCACCCTACATTTGTTTTCATCTCGAAGGGTACAATCTTTTCGTTTTGATCGTGAGGAAGAAGTCTTTCTCATGATCAATAGGATAAAACACCAGATCACTACTTCTTCATCTGAAGTAGTGCTGGTTAATTTGAATGAAACAATAATGACTCTTACGAGTACGATCATTTGCAGAATGGCTTATGGTAAGAGGCAAGGGCAAGAGATGAGTCGGTTTCATGAGCTTCTATTGGAGTGTCAAGCGGTTTTGGTAAATTTCTATTTTAGGGATCATTTCCCTCTAATGGGGTGGCTTGATCATCTCAACGGAAGCATGGCTAGGCTAAATAAGAACTTCAACGAAATGGATGCATTCTATCAAGAAATTGTTGATGAGCATTTGCATCCTGATAGGTCCAAAATGCAAGATGATATTGTTGACATCTTGCTTCAGCTCAAGAAAGATGAATCTTGTTCAACCAGTATCACTTTCGATCACGTCAAAGCAATACTAATGGTGGGTGTTAATGATGTTGACGAAAATTCATTTCTAGGTGTATTTTATTGGCTAAAATTTCTATATATTGTACTTTGCAGGATATCTTCTTGGCGGGTACAGAGACCGCAGCATCAAGTGTAGTGTGGGCAATGGCTTTGCTCATTAAAAATCCGAAAGCGTTGAAAAGGGCACAAAATGAGGTGAAATCTTTAGTAGGAAACAAAGGGAAGGTATATGAAGACGACTTAGAAAAACTTGAATATCTAAAGGCAGTAATAAAAGAAACACTTAGATTATACCCGGTTGCACCCCTCTTGGTTCCTCGAGAAACAATCGATAAATGTGTTTTAAATGGCTACGAGATCCCTAAGAAGACTTTAGTCTATGTGAATGTGTGGGCTATAGGGCGAGACCCTGAATTTTGGGAAAAGCCTGAAGACTTTGAGCCAGAAAGGTTTATGGGTAGTAGTACTATTGATTACAAAGGTTTAGACTTCGAGTTCATCCCATTTGGGTCGGGACGAAGAGGGTGTCCGGGAATGTCACTCGGAGCTACAACAATTGAATTGATACTTTCAAATCTCCTTTATACGTTTGAGTGGAAATTACCTGATGGAACGACAAGAGATGATATCGATACTTTGACAACTCCTGGTCTAGTTCTCCACAAGAAAAATGCCCTATGTCTTGTTGTCGGTAAGAATAACTAGTATTAACAATAAAGCTTAAGATTTCATCCTTTTACATGATCATTTGTGTTTATATACTAAAAATGTGAGGATGATAAGTTAAATATGTATTGTTGCTGAATGTATTGCTTGTGTTAATTCTGGGAATGTGAACTTAACTAATTTATTTAAATTTTCAATAACCTTGTCATCAGTAACATAATATTTGAGAATCAACAATAATTTTGTCATCACTTTTAACACAAGTCATAATATAATACTTGCAATTCCTTTTACTAAATAGGGTGTTTTTCCTAATTTAGTATGCACTTGTGTTGTAAATCATATAAAATATCTCTTACACAAAACGACATGTATGTTACATGCCCTACCTTTCCCATATTTGACTTGAAATAGTCAATGATGAAACAACCATAACTTTTAAGAATGAAACACCCAACTTTATAATGCTCTTGATCTCTCTCGCTTCTGGCATGTATAATCAAAAATCATGTGGATATTTATTTTGTAACCTTGATCTCAAAGTAAAAAGTCTAGTATACAACTCTAAGTATCTAATACAATTAATAAACACTTGTTGTCAAATAAGCTCACTAATTGCAATAATTAAATATATATGTTTAAGAAATGGCATACTTGTTCTTATACAATGGTATGAAGGTTGCATCGTGCATCGTTAGCCACACCTTTAGTATCACCATATACGTATAATTACGCATAATCAGTAATTAATGAAGTGAGATATGTGTCCAAAATGTGCAAAGTTAATTAAATTACTTAAAGAAACCATTTAGATATGTTTAGCTAATGTAATAAACATTAACACTTCTCGAAACCATTCCCATCATTTAAAATAAACCAAATCAATCGAATTGAAAACAATCAAAACATAATGTATGCTTTAACCGTTGAATAGCACCATATTATTGGCTAAAAGATTCGTAAAATTTAAGGGTATTTTAAAGATTCATATAAGAAAAAATAGTGATTGGTAGTGCGTATTATAAAGTTAGGGGTTAGGAAGAAAAACATTTGGATAAGCAAACGTAAAGTATAAAACTCATAATAATGAAACATACATTATAGAGTTAACTACATTGTCACACCCCCAAAATATCGCAAAGAAAGATAACGGGGTGTGACTATCATAGAACAAAGACACGAGTTACATCGAACGGCCTCTATATGAGTCGTTTAGAAAAATACACGTTCGATTAGATAAATAAAGTTTTAACAAAGACATGTTCTAAGAGTTCACAAAAATATAAAGAAGACTTTAGTTTACAACCGAACGCTAAAGTTATGTAATAAATCTTCGTCATGATGAAACCACAAAAATATGACTCTAGTGGGAATGCTCCATGTCAATCCAAGCTAATGCAATTAAAAACCTGAGAATACATGCTAAAACGGTCAACATAAAATTAGTGAGTTCATAGGTTTAACTAAAGTAAAACGTAACGTGTACCACAAGATTTTAAGCGACCATTGTAACAAATACAACGTCAAGAAATATATTTCGGTTTCGGGTTTTTTCGGTTTCGGATTAAGCGGTTCGGCTCGGTTCGTCGGTTTCTCGGTTTTTTTGAACACCCCTAGAAAACATAATGTATGCTTTAACCGTTGAATAGCACCATATTATTGGCTAAAAGATTCGTAAAATTTAAGGGTATTTTAAAGATTCATATAAGAAAAAATAGTGATTGGTAGTGCCTATTATAAAGTTAGGGGTTAGAAAGAAAAACATTTGGATAAGCAAACGTAAAGTATAAAACTCATAATAATGAAACATACATTATAGAGTTAACTACATTGTCACACCCTCAACAAAATTATCGCAAAGAAAGATAAGGGGTGTGACTATCATAGAACAAAGACACGAGTTACATCGAACGGCCTCTATATGAGTCGTTTAGAAAAATACACGTTCGATTAGATAAATAAAGTTTTAACAAAGACATGTTCTAAGAGTTCACAAAAATATAAGAAGGACTTTAGTTTACAACGGAACGCTAAAGTTATGTAAAATCTTCGTCATGACGAAAACACATAAATTGACTCTAGTGGGAAATGATCCATGTCAATCCAAGCTAATGCAATTAAGAACCTGAGAATACATGCTAAAACGGTCAACATAAAATTAGTGAGTTCATAGGTTTAACTAAAGTAAAACGTAACGTGTACCACAAGATTTTAAGCGACCATTGTAACAAATACAACGTCAAGAAATATATTACTATTGTAAGCTCAGGAAACCGAAATCTTAACGTAATCATGTATGTATATTGCGTAGGTGCTTTGCCAAACACTTAGTATTACCTGAAATGAAATGCGTCCGTTTGACCAACCTAGTCAAGTAAGCGCTACAAACCCGTTTACATTATTAGAAGTAATATGCGATATTCTAAGAGCATTTTCAATGGGAAAAACTACAAAAGACTTTTCACTATTTAAAAAAACTTTTAGAGATGTTTTTTGGCATTGCACTAAAAGTTTTTTGAAAAGATTTTTACAAAGACTTGTAGATCTTAAACAAAGTCGTTATAATTTTTAACGCACTTCTTTATGATTACAAAAAGTATGCTTGAACACAATATATCTAAAAATGTATAGAACACAACCTTATTAATATTGTAGAATGTACTATATAAGTGTCTGAAAAATTAAAACAAAAAGATGTTCAAACTGATCGAGCAATTACGAGACCACTTTTGAGACATCAAACTATATGGAAGTACTCTAATAAATAAGGGCTGAAAGTGTCTTTTTCTAAAGTTCTTTTGCACTTGTTTAGGAATACAACTAAATATTAGGATAAAAGTGTAAACGCTGTATACTTGGAGGTGCAAATTGAAACTTTCTAAAATATATCATCTTCTTCCTCCGCTTTCAAATACATCCCCTGTTCTTATTATCTCATATATCTTTTAAGATTATTTGAAAACTTATACTTAGAAACGAATAAACTATTTTCTACTTTTTATAAACCTTTATCATAAGTCATTAATCTAAAACTTGATTAAATCATTCTCGATGCTCAAAATTTTGGGGCCCCATAAAAAATGGGGGTCCTGTGCCGTCGAGCACTCTGCACTTACTCAAATCCGGCCATGCATTTAATGTATTAAATGCATTAAATGCAAAGAGCTATCAAAAGTTTTTTGCATTGGTTCCTAAAGATGTTGATTTTGCATAAATATTGAAATTATGTTTTTTCTAAAAAGAAAAAAAAGAAATCATGTTTTATTCGATGGGCCAGATCAAACGCAGAGGCGGACCCAGGTTGTAGGAAGGTGGTTCCCGAAAACCACCTTAGAAATCGAGATCATTTAAAAGTGATGTATTAAAAAAATTAGGACCCACCTTAGAAAATGATCGGGAACCACCTTGTATCTGAAAAAGAAGAAAGAAATAAGAAAAATCGAACAAGAAACAATATAAAACCAAGCATCAACTCTCGTTTTAATGGAGGTTTTAAACTCCTTTGGTTTTCGTGAAGAAGATGACTTAAAGTAATACTATATTTTACTTTATATTTAAAAGCTTAAGGCCTTGTGTTTGTAAAAAGTTCTGTTTTGATCCTTACACTTTAGTGGTATATCAATCCAATTCTATTGGAGAAGTTCATTATACATACATACATTTAGCATTGTACAGTAGAAGCTACAGTGCTTCTACTGTACAATGGTTTGGGCTGGGGCTGGGCCTGGGCTCAAAATTTGGGCCGGTCCAAATTTTTTTTTTTTGGCATAATTTTTTTTTTAATTTTTTGCACAAAATAGAGGGAAAAAAATATTACAAAAGTACCGATTCAACTTTAAAATAATCGACATAGTCACAAACGTACAACTTTAAATTACATTAAACAGTGTCATTTCAAAAAAAAAACCCATATAGCAAAAAAAAACAAAGGTTTAAACATGAGGCCCAACACATAAGCCCATATAAAAAAAACAAACTATTAAACATGAGACAAAAAAAATCGCAAAAAAAAAACTAAAAAAAAAAAATTACCGCCCCGCAACAACGCGCGGGACATAAACTCATATAAGGAAAAAAAACAAATTATTAAACATGATACCGAAAAATAAACCCGCACTATTAAACATGAGACCGAAAAAATAAACCCGCACAAAAAAAACATATAACCAAAGAAAAAAACATTTAAACATGAGGCCCAACACATAAGGTCATATAAGAAAAAAAACAAACTATTAAACATGAGACCGAAAAAATAAACCCGCACAAAATTAAAAAAATAATAATAATAACAATGGCCCGCAACAACGCGCGAAAAATTAACGTCCCCCAAAAAAAAACTTTATACCAGTGGTTACTGTTCATCGGCCATAAAAAAAAAACTTTATACTCCGCCCTTCTTTCGTCAAAAATAAGAAGAACAAAAATTACGTTTACGACTTTCTATCGGCCTGGGCAAAAAAAAAATCCCCTTTATTGAAAAAAAAATTGTCATTTAATATGAGAAAAAAACAAACTATTAAACATGAGACCGAAGAAATTAACCCGAACAAAAAAAAATGCCCCGCAATAACGCGCGAAAAAATAACGCCCGCAGCAACGCGCGGGTAATCTATGCTTGTTTTTTCACAAAAGTCAAAACATTGCAAAATATTTACTAGAAAAAGCATGCGTCATTTTGGGTTTATAACTTTGTTATAAAACAAGCAAAAGAACCCGCGCGTTGCGGCGGGGCTAATTTTTTCCCGAATTATTTTTTTTTTACGTAATTTTTTCCCGGATATTTCCTTTTTTTGTACGATTCGGGAAATTTTTTTTTGCGTTGGGACGGGTTAATTTTTTCCCGAATATTTTCTTTTTTTGGGACGGTTCGATATCTTTTTTTGTGGGCCGATGAATGTAAAAAAGTTGTGAACAATAAAAACTTGACGTGTTTTTTTTGTTAATTTTTTACGGGATTTTTTTTGTAAGAAAATCGTAAATAGTTAAAAGTTGAGGGACCGTTTTGTATTTATTTTTTTTTACTTTGGGCCACATTTTATGCGAATTTTAGGCTAGTTTGTCGACAAATGTGTATATTAGTAAAAAAAAAAATTATATGGCTTATGTGTTGGGCCTCATGTTTAAAGTGTTGTTTTTTTTTGCTATATGGGTTTTTTTTAATATAATGGGTTGTACGTTTGTGACCATATCGGTTATTTTAAAGTTATTAGGTATCGAAGATGTTTCCGCGGGTATTTTTTTTATCTGAATAAATCGGAACTTTTGTAATATTTTTTTTAACTCCTACTTTGTGCATACAAATTTAAAAAAAAAAAAAAAACACCAAAATCGGGCTGGCCCAAAATGGGGGAGCCCGTTACTGTAGCAAACGGCCCACAGTCAAAACGACTGCGTTTTTGTAGTAATTTTTTTTATATGGCTTATGTGTTGGGCCTCATGTTTAAAGTGTTGTTTTTTTTTGCTATATGGGTTTTTTTTAATATAATGGGTTGTACGTTTGTGACCATATCGGTTATTTTAAAGTTATTAGGTATCGAAGATGTTTCCGCGGGTATTTTTTTTATCTGAATAAATCGGAACTTTTGTAATATTTTTTTTAACTCCTACTTTGTGCATACAAATTAAAAAAAAAAAACACCAAAATCGGGCTGGCCCAAAATGGGGGAGCCCGTTACTGTAGCAAACTCAAAACGACTGCGTTTTTGTCAGCTATTGTGTATATTTATAATCTCGATACTTTGCTCTACAAATAGATCTAAAATGTATTCCATGTTAAATAAAAAATATTATTGAAGTCATATATATATGATGTTTTGTTTCGTCATCGCAATTGTTAGACCCGACCCGTCACATGAGGTATTTGGCTCATTGGTTTTTTTTTCGTTAACTATTAAGGAACCATCTTGGATTATTGGCTGGGTCCGCCACTGATCAAACGAATATTATTGTTTTATCATGACTTTTCCTTGTTTTAGCAACATGTCTTTGGCTGATAAAGCAAAAACACATGTTTTTTTAGTCAAGACAAAATTATTAAAAAGACGAAAAAGATGAATCAAATACTTGAACTAGACTGAAAAGACAATTATTTTTTGACAATTTGATGCAAGAATACATGAATTAGATACAACATTTGTTAAGTGTATTATTATTAGAGGGTAAGGTATATATACATGGACAAGATGATTTTGTTAGAAGACAAAAAAGTACATAACATGAAAAGATAAAAAAAAAAAATCTTACCTTATCACCTCCCTGTCAATAAAGAAGGAAGAGGGTAAAAAAACAACACCCGTTACATAATGATACTTCCACCGACACCCCTACAGCGAGTAAATGTCATTATCGTACCTTCTAAATTAGAGAATCCCCGAATTATGAAACCGGGGATGGGGCGGGGATGGGGATAACATAAATCCCCGGCCCCGTACCCGACCCCGAACTTTTTAATGTGCAAATATATATAAATTATTTGTATATTAATACTACATGTACATGTATACGTATAAATTAGTAAGTATTGACAAATATTATACTTGAAGTATATTTGTATGAATATGCCATATTTAATGAATCGACTACTTTTAAAATGTTAAGTACTAACTATATATTATTCAACTAATATTTTTTTCGAATACACACATTCGATCCATTTTATTTATATAGTATATGTGATATTTTAGTATTTACGATGCTTTAAAGTTGAATGGCATTTTAATTAATCAAACTATGTACAACGTATGCGTTCTAAGACATTATGTAGGTCAATTCTTTATATTTTCGTTTAGTTGTGTAATTTTATGCTTAATTTATAAGGGCGAAAAATCCCTGAATCCCTGTGGGGATCCCCGATCCCCATTGGGGATGGGGATGGGGATGTAAATCGATTCCCCGATGGGGATGGGGACGGGGATGGGGATGAGGTTGAGAAACGGGGATGGGGATGGTAAGTACGATCCCCGAAATTCCCCGACCCATTGCCATCCCTACTGTCAATAAAGAAAGAAGAGGGTAAAAAAACAACACCCGTTACATAATGATACTTCCACCGACACCCCTACAGCGAGTAAATGTCATTATCGTACCTTCTAAATTAGAGGAAGATCAAAACACGTTTTATGCATTGTTTCTATGCTTCACACAAAATCCTTGATAAGATTGTACATCAGCTAGGCTTCATCGTTCTTTTTCTCTCGTTAACAAAAAATCAGATAAGGAAGACCCTTTTTTTTAAGTAGCTTGAATAATGTGTTATCTAAAGCCTAAACGTGTGTCGTTGAATGAGAATTAGCCGCGCGCATAAGCAATGTGGCAGCATCAAAGAGGGAGAACACAACAGTGACTAATGAATCAATATCAAAATGAATTAAGACATTTATTTCATTATATTAACCAACTATGAGAGACGGAGCTAGTAGGGTGACTAGTGGGTGCTGAGCCACCCCTAATTAACCTACCTCATTCATTAGTTACTTATATTACAAGCTGCTTTTCTACTAGTTTTTTTACCTCCGACCCTCTTATCACTATAACGTTTTGCGTTAACCATAGCCAGCCCCCCTTAACAAAAAATCCTGGCTCCGTCCCTGCCAACTATGTATTCGTCATCCTCAATTTTTTTTTTTGAACGACAACTTTATTAGAACCACTAGCAAGAAGCTAGAAAATTACATAGGAATCAAGTAAGGGTATTGAAGCCAACTAACCCAGTTCAAAACTTTACTACTTCTAGCAACACACCAATTGAAAGAGCGTAGAATAATATCGTCGAAAATAGCATCCTTCCTGGGTCATTAAAGACTTTTGCATTGTGGATGCTCTTAAATCGTTTACCTTTTTTAAACCTTAAAAAAATAAACTTCTTATCAGTCATTTGGTCTTTTAAGTTGCTTAAAAAACTTTTTACTTTTTATGCAAGTTACTTTTCAGACATGTTTTTAAGAGACTGTTAGGATCACATAAATGGACCCAAACAAAGAAGCTTCGGTCACTCGAAGATTCAAGACAAAAATCTAGCTCGTTTAAGCGTATAATATTATGTAAACGGGCCATTAATGAAAAGGCCATCAAGGCCATAAGGCCTCATTGTTAAGGCTATATAAAGCCTATTTATTTCTTTCATTTAGGTTAGCTACTCAATAATATTTTCATCTTTAGGGTTTGTAGCCACTCTTATTTCTTTCAATCAAAAAGGTTCTTTAATGTTTAATCTTTTGTGCTATTGATCTTGTGATTAATCTATGGAATGATCTAGGGATCCTACAATTGGTATCAGAGCCCTTAATGCTACTGTTCGATTCGTCAGAACAGATAATGGAACAAAGTTTGTGAATAAGACACTCGACGGATGGTTTGAGAGTGTTGGTATTTCTCATGAAACGAGCGTACCTCGGTCTCCACAACAGAACGACGTTGTCGATAAGACGGAATCCGAAACTCTTATGGAAGTCTGCTCGTACTATGCTCATCTTTGCAAAGAGCTCCACTTTACTAGGGTATGAAGTGTAGCCACTGGTGTTTGTTATACACTCAATCGGAATCTCTTGTACACCGCTTCACGGGAAGACCTATTATGACTGTCTGAAGAAAGAAAACCAATTACAATATTTCGAGTGTTTTGCGATCTCTGTGCTATCCTACAATGACTTCGATGACGTTGGTAAATCAAGGCGAGAAAGCGAAAGACAGATATAGTATATTTGTTGGGTATGCATACCACCAACGAAGGGCGTACCGAATCTACAACAATTACGAACAGCGCAAGTTTCAGGAAAACCGTTTCATTTTACCTTCGATGAACTTACCGAAGGGTTTGACGTCATGTTCAAACAGTGCAGGCCTCGCACTCAACAAATATGACTTCTGTGCAAATAGTAAGACTCGATACTACTGCTTCCCCCCCCCGACTAGATCAGCCGTTCTGCACTGGTAAAAGACCTAGAACCCACCTAGTGTCCTTGCCTACAAAGAAAAAGGTGGTCGATTTATTTCAATGGTTTGATGATGATGAGGTTTGTTCCGATACCCTCCGGTTGTTCCGATAATACCTGGCACATGTTTCATGCTGCCTCGCACACGGAAGAATGCCAATGTTCACCTTCCATAACAGTTATTTCAGAAGGCGCTCCTGCAGTTACTGAAGCTCTTACCTCTTCATGTACCTTCTAACGACAATAGTGATTCTGATGTTGTGATACATGTAAATCTCGATCATGTTGACTGGTATGTGTTTGACACCTATAATGTGCTCCTGAGACGAATTCAGAAGCATATATTCCAACTCTGTCGAATATCGATTGTTTTCTCCCAAACAACCAATTTCCTCACGTGCAAATGTGGATCAGGCTCATCCGGCTTGAAAACATTATTGGGGATAAAGACCGTCCTGTTCTCACCAGAAAAGCTAAGACAACCGACGCAATGTGGTATTTCTTCAATGAATTCTTATAATCATGTTGAAACAAAGATTACAGGCAAGCCTTGAGCATCCATGCTGGATTGAGGCTATTGCAGGAAGAAATTCAATGAGTTTGATCGTCTAGATGTATGGATACTTGTACCTCCTGTCAGATATATTCTTAACATGCCCGCTCAAATGGATTTTCAAAAATTAAGTTGGATGATATGGAGTGTCTTGAAGAACAAAGCTCGGTCTAGTGGCGAAAGGATATCGTCTGAAGCTGATATTGATTTTGAGGATATCATTTGCTCCGGTTGCTAGATAGATGCGATCAGATCTTCAATTGCTCACGCAGCAAGTATGTACTTGGTCATCTTCACCAGCATGGACGTGAAAAACCACGCCTTTCCTCAAACGGCGAACTGATGAAGTTGTCTATGTTAGTAAAACCAGTAGGATTTGTAGTTCAGTAGCATCCATCGCCCATGTGTACCGACTCAAGGAAAGCTCTATTGGGCTTAAACAAGCTCCACGTATGCGTGGTTATGACAAGCTTTCAGCGTTTCTAATAAGTCAGGATTACAAAAGGCGTGGTCGATCCAATCTCTATTCACCAAGGAAACAACAAAGAAGAACAGAAAAAGTAGTTAACGGCTGGCATTCATTTTCTTAACCGGTACATATAGATGTTGTATGATATTTATTTTTGCCTCTACCAACCCCAATGCATGCCAAATTATTTGCATTTAGATGAACTCATACTTTCAAGTTGTCAGATGATTGGACAAATGTCATTCTTTTAGGATTACAAGTTCTCCAAAGTCCCTAGAGGCAATTTTTATAAACCAATCCAAATATGCTCAGGAATCTTGAAAAAGTTTGGTTTTGACACATGCACACCCATGACAATCCAATGGCGGAGGTCCGACCTTGATGAAGATAATGGAGGAAAGCATAATTGATCTAAACGATTTGTGTATGGTTGGCTCCGCTTATGTATCTTAGTGCTTTCTAGACTGACTTAGTATTTGCTGTTTGGATGTGTGCACTAATGGTACAGGCTTAAGACTTATCTGATTGACCTTAGTGCTATAAAAGGATTCTTTCGATACCTTAAAGGAACCATTCACATGGGTCTGTGGTATCCGAAGCGACTCCGGCTTTAGAACTAAAAGCTTTTGAAGATGCTGATTTATGCAGTGTGGTTTGTCATGACACAAGGAGAAGTACCTCTGTTCAAACTCAATTTCTTGGACATTCGGTTGTTAGCTGGTCATCCAAAAAAGCCTGAAAGAAAAGTAACGGCCATCTCCACAACAGAAGCTGTATACATTGCGCTATCAGGATGCTGTGCTCAAATCCTATGGAATGCGTTCGCACTCCGCAGACTATGGTTTTGTTTCAAACAAAATTCTGACGTATTGTGAGAATCAAAGTGCTATTGCTCTATGCTGTTAATAGTGTTCAACACTCGGTTCCAAGCCACATTGATATTCGCCACCGACTCTTCATCAATAAAGGCAGGTTGAAAGGAAAGTTGTTGGTTGTATTTCGTGCGGGAAACCAATCCATGGTGACACTATTTATGAAGGCATTACCGAGATGAGCGCTTTGCCAATCTACTCCCACGTTGGTGTTAATCAAATGTCACCAGATGACTCTCAAGGAACTACAGGAGGAGTTTGTCTTAGAGTAATCAGGTGTTTCAACATTGTATCATTGTGTATATAAAAAAAAATGGCTTGCAGTTTATTTCAGAGTAACTCCGGTCTTATCCCATAGATTTAGTGCACGGTATTCAGTGCATTATTCTTTCCAGACAAGAAGTTGTCTAAGCACGAACCAATTTTTCTCATAAACAATTGTTGTATCAAACTGTTCGGGTTAAACCAACCAAACATTGACACGGGTTCATTGTTTTGAGGGAGAGAAAGAATCAGTTATCTCACAGTTGTTGCAGGTAATAAGGACGTATTGTTGGCTTGATTCTATTGCTGAAAGATTGACTACGACAAAACGACTTACAAGTTCAGACAGATTGCAGTATCATTACCTGTCTGGGTATTCTAAAGGTCTTGTTTCTATTGCTCACTGACTTATTTGTGCTATTTCACCTCACCTATACTTTGAGGGGGAGATGATACATTGTAAGTTCATTATAGATCAAAACCATTCACAAGTTTCATCTACTTTTGATCGGGGGAGAAAGTGACTTAAACATGTAAAACGGTTATTAATGATTCGATTGATTTCTAAATGATAAGTCATATCATGCATGTGCTACAACATCTTTCGATTATCGAAACGCAGGTGTAGGGGGGGCATAAGTGTTTATATGATCATAAATGTCAGGTACCAAGTTTGGTGTTATACACACGCCTATCTTGATATTGACAAAAGAATTCTTTTGTTCATGTTATTCGTGAAAGTGATCTTAAGGAATGCTAGAGGAAGGAAAGAGGATGTTGTACCACCCAGAGGTATTGTCATGAGATGCTCATGGGCCTGGACTTCGGGACTGCGCCAACTAGTGAGTGGATTTCCATAAATGTACTTGTACCAAGTTGATTTCCCAAGCACTTTATTATCTTTCGGGATAATATTTCAAAACACTCATCAGAAGCATTTCTGATTTAAACTTTGTTTGGCATTCAAACATATTTCATAAGCACATCGGAATGTTTTTCAAATATTTTTGCCACTGGCCTTCTACGGTTACTTAATTGTATTAAGAAGTAAAAACGCCTGTGGGAAAAAGGAACTGTCGGTATAGTCTAGCAGAGATAGAAATGTACTGACTCACTCTTTACCATTCTCTTAGTTGTAACAATATTATAGTGTGTTAGTCTTCAGACATCTGGTCTAGAGAACCGCGAACATTAGGGTATCTAATACTTAGGATATTTGAGGAACTAGCTTTTGTCACATGCCGGAAAAAAAAACCTCGGCATGAAAGGTTCTTTGAATGAATCTATTGATCCACAGGTTGCAGTATTCGTTACTGTAATTCATTGATCCTCACGGAATCAGAGGTTATGTACCGACCAGAATTGAGTATCGTCTATATCGGTCCCTTCAAAATATTAGAACCTTTGTGTGTTACAAAATATTTTTCTAGAAACCATTAAGTGGGATTTTACATAACAAAATGTTTTTGTTGGTGACTAAATTGTTCTATCATAGCGAATGACGACTCAAAGTATCCGATGCAAGACATGCTCATATCCTTACTCACATATCTGAAGAAATCAGAAAGTTACATACAAAAGCTTCTCGCCACTAATCTCTGAAAATCAATGCTCTTCTTCAAATGATAAATTGGTATGGAGATTAGAAGATCATCAAAGCTTTCAAAGATTCCATCAGATATGAGCATGTGAGACTAAAGATCAGCGTATGGCAAAATCAAAGTGAAAGAAGATCACAGAGTAATTCAAAGAAGTAAAGCTTAAACAAGTCAAAGATCAAGATCAAATCATCACATCAAGTTCTGAAGATCATGATCAAGGTGTTAAAGATTGAATTACCAAAGCACAACAAGTGAAGTACCCCAACAACATCGAGCTAAAGAGACAAGGTCGAGTGAACTTCTCATGACCTCATCTAGAGGGAGATTGTTAGGATCACATAAATGGACCCGAACAAAGAAGCTTCGGTCACTCAAAGTTACAAGACAAAAGTCTAGCTCGAAAGACAATGTTTATTAAAGTTTAGTATGTAAATGGGCCAAGTTGTAAAAAGCCCAAAAGAAAGCCCACAAAGGGTAAGTATTCATTAGTATAAATAGTCCTAGTTATAGTCATAATTAGGTGGACAAAGGTTAGACATTCTAGCTACTCATTTTCATTTTTCCATCTTTTAGAGTTTGTAGCCTCTTTGTTTCAAAAAAATCAAAAGTTCTTAATTGTCTAATCCTTTGTGCCATTGATCGTGTGATTCATACATGGAATGATCTAGAGATCCTACAATTGGTATCAGAGCCTACAAGATTATTGATTTGATTTGGTTTGTATTTTTTTCTTTCATTATTGATCTCGAAAAAAAAGGGGGTTTATGATTATTTGTTTGTTTTGAGTCTTGATTCAAAGATGGTTTATGTTTAATCAAATATCATTCTAACCATCTCGTTAGCAATCAACGATCTCGTGATTTTTTTTTCATTTTTGTTCGTGTATTGTTAAGCAAAAAAGGGGGTCATTGGATTAGTGTTGTGTGTCCACCGAACAAGCGACCGAACAAAGGGGTTCGAACAAGGGGGTCGAACAAGCTCTAGTCGGTTCGATCGAACGAGTGGAAAAGAAGGGATCGAACAAGCCTATCGAACTAGACGTTCGAACAAGACAATCGAACAAGGGGTTCGAACAAGGTTTGATCGAACGAGTGGAATTCTTATTGATCGAACGAGTGGAATTCTTGGAATTGAATCGAACGAGTTCAATCTTCAAGCGATCGAACAAGGCGTTCGAACAAGGAGATCGAACAAGTGGTTCGAACAAAGCAATCGAACAAGACGTTCGAACGATATGATCGAACGAGACGATCGAACGAGACGATCGAACTAGACGACCGAACTAGTCGTCGGAACAAGAAAAAATAATTTTTGTGTCGGATTGTTCCGAAATTTTTATACCAGCTCGAAAACGGCCCAACGGTCAAGACTCTTCCTCTTCGAGCGAGAGCCCTGTCATTTTTTGGCCATTCGGAGTCATTTAGGCCCTCAAAACTGCATTTTTCTGTTCAAAAATTACCCGAAAATCACAAACCTCACAACAAGTCAACCAATCATCAATCACTTACGATCAGATCATTCATAAACAAAGTTATTCAATGGCAACCAATGAAGAAACAAATGTTGCTCACACCACATCTGCACCTGCCATTTCATCATCCTCAACTTCTAGTCCTCAACTAACTGCTCAGTCTCCGAATGACGCTTTGATGGCCACTATGACTCAGATTGCTAATCTCTTAAGTGGTTTCCAAAAGCAGT
>BQNB010030289.1:0-35000 GCA_026074375.1 Tanacetum coccineum
GTAGATTTGAACCAAAATAACATTAATTTTAGTTTTGTAGACAAATAATGTGTTGTTTATCTTTCCTCTCACAAATTTTTGCTCAGTAAGGAAAGTTACGAGGGTTTCATACCATGCTCTTGGAGCTTGTTTAACTCCATAAAGGGCTTTGTCCAGTTTGCAAACATGGTTTGGGAACTCACTACTCTCAGAACCTGAAGGTTGTTGAACATAACTTCCTTTTTTAGTTTTCCATTTAGGAATGCACTTTTGACATCCATTTAATAAACTGTGAAGTTCATGTAAGTGTCAAAGGCAAGAAAGATCATAATTGCTTCAAGTCTTGCAACTGGATCAAATGTTTCATCATAGTCTATGCTTTTTTCTTATCTGTAGCCTTGAGCTACAAGTCTTGCCTTATTTTTTTTATGACAATGCCAGTTTCATCCTTTTTGTTTTTAAAAATCCATTTAGAGCTAATTATGATTTTTCCATAAGGTGGAGTACTAGTGTCTGGCAAATTAGTTTAGTTCCTCTTGCATGGCATCAACCCATCTAGGATGTTTAAGTGCTTCAGAGACCTTTTTAGTTTCTTCTTCAAAGAGAAAGTCTACAAATAGACATTCATGAGCTGAAGCAGCACTTAGTTCCTTAGCCATTGCCCTTGTAAGCATTCCAGCTCCTAGATTACCCACAATGTTAACCAACTCAATATGTTTGTCTCTAAACCATTGATGACATTAAATAACGTTACTTTTATATCATCATTTATCCCATGTAAATTACCTATTTTGTATAATTATTGCAAGAATTGGTACTTAATCGTTTATATTTGAGAATTGTAGTAATTATGGAGTACTTTGTGAAGATTAGCTAAAAGGCACGCATTCTGGAGCTTAAATTAAGCATAAAGAAAACAATAAGAATGATGAGCAACCTAATAAAAGGGTATGCAAAGCCGAGAAATTTGAAGCTATAAAATATTTACTAGGACCTAACGAAGAATACATTGCAATAAGAAGATGCGAATAAAATACTTGGGAAATGATGACATCAAATAACGTCTATTTTATAGCATCATTTATCCCATGTATTTAACCCATTTTATATAATTATTGCAAAGAATTGTTACTTAATCATTTATATTTGAGAATTGCAGTAATTATGGAGTACTTGGTGAATATTAGCAAAAAGCGCGTATTTTGGAGCTTAAATGAAGATATTTTGAAGATTACTATTCTGAAGACCAATACGCCGTATCCATCAAGGAAGATATGGCGTATCCGTGCCTGCACTCACCAGAGACCACAAAGGAAAGAAGATCAATACGCCGTATCCAGAAGAAGTCATATTACGCCATATTGAAGATATAGTATGTAAATATTCTAGATGATATCAAACGTGGTTCTTTTTTGGGTAAAGGGGACTCAACCCCGGTAAAATAAGTATCAAACGTGGTTCCTACTCTAAGAAACTCTAATACGCCGTATCCAATCCCTTGGATACGTCGTATCGAACCGACTTCCAGACCCTATAAATTCAAAACTCAAAAATGAGTTTTAAAATGAGTTTTAAGTTGTGCTCTAAATCATATTCTCGATACACTAAACCAATAAAAAGTTAATTTTTCTAGAGCGAGGGGACAAAACAGAGCAGAGAAGACGGCGTCTTGCAACGCATTCCAATTCATAGATGACACGATGTTGTAATTCCATATACTTTAGTCAATCATCATGTTTTTGGTATCATTAGATTTTTTATTTGTTTCAGTTTACCTATGCTCTAAATAGAAAGCTCTTGTATTTATTATGACTAAGACTTGAATGTTAATACCCTTTGGTATTAGCATTATTATGAAGATTTAATGTTTGGTTTTGTTTTTTTTTTTCCTCCGATTTCTTGATTTATCATTTGAATGCTTGTTATGTTTATCATTTATACTTGTTTACTTGCTTTTGTGTATGGCTGGACCTATCAGTCAAACGGGGATCTAGTGTTACATTCCAATGTAATTCTAGAGGTCTGGGAATGCTCTCCATATAGTGATTTTATACATCTAGAATCATAGGATCACAAAATATTGTCTTCTAGAAATCTGTGTCTGGATTCGCTTGGGCTTCTCTTAACTATGGTTAATTGGATATTGCATTTGGTTTTATTGAACGTTTGTTGACTAGAGGTGAACCAAGATAATTCAACAAATAACATTCTGATTCCATTGGAGAATAGTTAAGTTGGACATGTGGAACTACTAGTTTGTGTATAAAATTGTCATCTAAGCAGTAAGTGGGGTAATAGTCTCTATGAGATAGGGTTTTAACAAGCTCACCATTGCTTTTAATCCCTTAAGATAGATTATTATCAGCAAATAAGGTTTGCTTTATAGCTGGATGCTTTATTTGTGACAAAATTTATGTGTCTAAGTGTCTTTGGAAGAAGTCCCGCCTAATGTCTTTAAGATATGATATGCCACTCGATATTGGAGAATTAAATCATTGCACTTAATAAAACAAACCTAACGTTCTAAGTCGGATTAATAATGGTTTATTTAATACCGTGTTTACTATCTAAGGCTCTCTCATAACCTGCTCTTTATATCTTCTGTTAATTTGCTGTTTTATTTTTACCAATTGCGTGTAGGTTAAAGTGTATTTGGTTATTAGATTTTAGTCTACCAATCCAAACAGTGCCAGTCTCTCAGGCTGATACCCCCCGTCATTTTTACCTATTAGAAAGTTAGGTATTAGATATAAACATAGGGAATAGAAGTTTATGTTTGACTCAGAAACCCCCCTTTTACCTGTTAGAATTAGGATTAGAACTAACATAGGAATAGCATATGTTTGACTTAGATTAGAATTAACTTAGATTAGATAACCAAAATATAAATAAATTGAGAGATTTAACCTCGCTTCAAGTGTTTGACACCCTACTTACCATGAATCTACCATCGACCGGGTACACTGCCCGTTAAAGTGTTGTTTTTGGTTAAGTCAGCAAAATATAAATTTAAAACTTGAACTATCATAAATAAACACCACACAATGGCACATCATGTTTTTGGCGCCGCTTCCGGGGAGTAAAAATTAATCTTGATTTTTATTTTATGTTTTGGTTTTAACATTAGATTAGATCTACCCCTTAGGAGTAGTGTTAATTAGATTAGTGTATATTCTTGTATATTCGATATATTTTGTATATTTGTTAGTTTAATTATTTGTTTGTATATTTGTGTGTTTAATTTAATTATTTTGCTAATACACTGTTCTGGTCGATAACTGAATACGGCGTATCCACTTCCATTGGATACGGCGTATCCAACTTTCTGTCTAATACAGCGTATTCATTCAACTGATTAATACGACGTATCCACTTCCATTGGATATGACATATCAATCATCTATAACAGAATCAGAACCTTAGTTTTTGTATTTGATTTTCATGCTAAAAAAATTTCTATCTTTCTTCAGAGCAAATCCTGCTGATATTTTTACCCTTGTTACAGGAAATTCGTATCAGAGCTAGTTGATTGAATAAGGAACTACAAGGGGTCATGGCTGAACCAATTCTATATGATAACATGGAAAAAGCTCCAACTGAATCAAATCTTTCTATCACCAGTAACGACATAAACATTGAACTCAGCAAGGAATTTTTAGTTGAATTACGAAAGAACATATATCACGGATTGTATAATGAAGACATGGTGGATCACATTGCTAAGGTACTTAAAATGGTTGATTTGATCTACGTTCCTAGCGTGGATTCCCATCAACTACGAATAAAAGTCTTTTCTCTCTCATTGGCCGATGATGTTAAAGAATGGTGGAATAGTAAGGGAAATGGAAAAATCACCACTTGGGAGGAACTTATAGAGAAATTCTTATGTAGATTCTATCCCGAATCATACGATGGGGAAGATGAAATGTTAGACGAAGGAGATAACTAGGGGATTGATCCACTGGATTTCTTATCAAACGTAAACACGTCATTCAAGAGTCATAAGAAAGTAGATGGAAGAACTCAAAAGGTGATATTTCACTCATGGATGAATGGAAATTGGAATAAGAGATATGTGGATAACAATATATCGTGTAATAATGAATGAAAGGAATCTAAATAAAATGGGTTCGAAAGTCTTTTGATTCCAAGCGGCCGGCCCAATTCTATGGAATTTGAAAAACCCACCCAATACTGCTACTAATTCATTCTTCAAATCCTATGACGTACGCGATATTGAAAAAGAGAATGGACAGGGGCAAATGAAGCGTAAAGACAACGATAAAGATGATAAGCGACCTCACAAAAAAAATTGCAAAACCGAGAAGTTTGAAACTATAAATTATTCACTAGGACCTAATGAAGAATACTTAGCTATAAGGAGATGTGAATATGAAATTTGGGAAAGAAACGAAGATAGTATATCCCAGATCTACCAAGAAATTTTTCAGAAAAAGGACGGCGGATGGAAGATTACACGGATGGAATGAAAAGGAGAAGCTGAAGAAAAGTCTAACTTAAAGACTTCGCTGTAAACAAAAGTGTTTCCCGGGAGACAACCCGGATTGTTATTTAATTTTATCGAGTCTGTCTTCCCATACATCAATACGGCGTATCCGCTCCATACCATACGACATATTGATTGTCTAGACGTTATCAGTCTTTATTTTTTATGCACTTTAAAAACATTATTGTCAGTTCTGTCAATACGGCGTATTCATGCACATGATACGGCGTATTCACCAAAACTGACCCGTATACAGTTTGTTTAGTTTAGTTTAAATTAACCGTAGGTACCAAGATAGGAATACACGTTTTTTCCTATATTTTATATAGGACCTTGGAAGCAAAGAAATATCGACGAATATTAGTGGAGAATTTACAAATCTAGAAGATCTTGAAGTGTTGGATTGTTGAAACTTCAAGGCAGCTGTTCAACACAATCTTGCTAATAAACTCAACATGGAGAATCTACCAAGCAAATATCAGGGGAGTTTCTCATTCTAATTCTTTTTAATTCCCGTATTTAATGTTTTATATATACAACGAGTACGTTGTATAATTCAAGTGGAGGATGGAATTAGAATGTTTACATGTCTTATTTTTCACACTAAACTGCTTAAATTATGATTAAATTTAAAAAAATCAAGCATACTTTTGTGAAATTACTTGATACATAACCTGTACACAATAACCCTTGTTAGATATTGTGAGGATTTAACCTATTAGTTTCCAAATGTTTATCCAAATTCCACAAAATATGAGTGTGCCGGTGATGTTGTAGACTTTAGAACTTGGCTTGGTATATCTAATCAAAACCGCAATAATGAGTACTATAGATTTAGATAGAGTAACTTGTTTAAATTGGTAAATTTTAGGATTACACCCAAATCGCCTTTACATGTTACTTATTAACTAACTACACTGGTTAGTTAACCCCTGTATAAACCCTTTGTTTACTCTTATTTTAAGAGTAAGATACCCCTAGAACAACCTGTAGAGCCAATCCTTTAGGAACTACACCAATTATTTGTTTTGTTACACATTTACACCTTAGCCTACCCTGTTAGATTAAGTTTATTTTACAGTTGCTAGTTGCTTAAAGTGTAAAGTTTGTATTTCTCGAGTCTTGTGTCTATTTTGGTAAGGTTGGAAGAAATTTGTACATTGCAAATGGGAATGTAGATTATAGTCAAAACTCATGTATTTTTACTACCATCGCAATTAATCATACATTCAAAGAATGAAGAATTATCGAAGGAATTATCAGGAATTATTATGATCGTGAAGATGGCGAAACTACATCGAGTTTCGTAGTAGAGTGTTAAAAAAATTGAAAAAATTAGAAAAAAATTGCAACAAAAAAGGAAAGAAAATTTTGAAGATAATCGTTTCGCAGCTACCGAAAGAATTACATGAAGGATCGATTATTCGTTGATACAAATCAACGATGTAGAGTATTGTATAAAGTGGAAAATATCGCCACTTGCCTTGTAAAGTATGTAAAGCATGGGATGAATGGGAAGTTGACCATTACGGGAACGCCAACTTAGGTTGTTGTTTTTGATCTATGATCAAGACGTTGAAAATAGTTGTGTCTTTATCATGATAATGGTCAGGAAAAAGTGTCTAGAACTTGTATTTTAGACTTAATCTATTTGTTTCGTAATTTTTATTTAACAACAATTTAATTCCCTTTCCTAATCATTAACCATAGGTTTTACGCGAATGATGATGTGATCGAGCGTGCATGTCTATTCTGTCGTTACGGCCATGTATGTGTGCTTCAGCTGCCTTGTTGGAGTGGTACTTTTGGTGAAAGATTGTAGAATGATCAACCCTAAGCCTTATCTTAAAAACCCATATTTACCTTTATAAACTTGTTACTTCTTAGCTTTAGCGGTGGAGATGTGTATCCTTGCCAAGCTTATTATAGAATACTCGTCACGACCGAGCAATTGAGCGAATTAGTTACATGTTACCACATAAATTAGTTGAGTGATTTGAGTGTTTTTATCTTCCTATTTCGTGAGGTGCTTGGTTGTGTACTTGTAATAGATCAAATAAATGCTTTAGCGGAAAATATCCTTAGGGATACATTTTTATAGACTTCTAAAGGCTACTTGAGAACAAGTAGGATTCAAGTGGGGGGATATTTGATAACATCAAATAACGTCTATTTTATAGCATCATTTATCCCATGTATTTAACCCATTTTATATAATTATTGCAAAGAATGGTTACTTAATCGTTTATATTTAAGAATTACAGTAATTATGGAATACTTGGTGAATATTAGCAAAAGGCGCGCATTTTGGAGCTTAAACGAAGATATTTTGAAGATTACTATTCTGAAGACCAATACGCCGTATCCATCAAAGAAGATACGGCGTATCCGTGCCTGCACTCACCAAAGACCACAAAGGAAAGTAGATCAATACGTCATATCCAGAAGAAGTCAATATGTCGTATTGATGATATAGTATGTGAATATTATGGAAGATATCAAACGTGGTCCCGACTCCAATAAACTCCAATAAGCCGTATCCAATCCCTTGGATACGTCGTATCGAACCGACTTCCAGACCCTATAAATACATAACTCAAAAACGAGTTTTAAGTGTGCTAAATCATATTCTCGATCCTTAAACCATAAAAGTCGATTTTCAGAGGAGAAAAAGAGCAGAAGAGGTCTTGCAATGCATTCCAATCCATAGAAGACAACATGTAATTCCATATACTTTAGTAATCGTTCAGTGTTTGGTATCATTCAATTTATTCGGTTAGTTTACCTTGGCTAAATAATTGCTCTTGTATTTATTATGATGCTTGAAGGGTATTAGCCATTATTATGAAGATCTGAATGTTTGGTTTTGTTTATCACAATTTATTGATTTATCGTTGAATGCTTGTTTATGTTTATCAATTTATACTTGTTTACGTGTTTTTGTATGCGACCTATCATTCAACTGGATCTAGTGATACGGACCAAGTAATCTAGAGTCTGGGATAGCTCTCCATATAGTGATTTATACATATAGAATCATAGGATCACAAATATTGTCCTGCTAAATCTGTGTCTAGGATACGCTTCGGGCTTAACTAGTTAATTTGATATTGCCTTTGGTTTATTGAACGTGTTTACTAAAAGGTGAGCCTAGATAATTCAACAAATAATGTTCTGATTCCATTGGATAGTTGGACAAGTGGACTACTAGTGTATAAATTTCCATTAAGTAGTAAGTGGGTAAAGTCTCTATGAGCTAGGGTTTAACAAGATCACCATTGCTTTAATCCCTAAGATAGATTATAATCAGCAAATAAGGATGCTTTATGCGGATGCTTTCATTGTGACAGAATTAATGTGTCTAGGTCTTAGGAAGAAGTCCCACCTAAGTCTTAAAAATGATATGCCACCTCGAGAGAAGAAATTATTGCGTTTAATAAACAAACCAACGTTCTAATCGGATTAATAATGTTTAATACAATTTTCTATCATAAGGCTCGACGGCTCTTTTACCTTCTGTTAATTTGCTTGCGTGGGTTAAAGTGTCTTGAATTGATTGTAGTCACCAACCAAACCCGTGCCAGTCTCTCAGGCTGAAACCCCCATTTTTACATGTTAGAATTAGGATTAGAACTAACATAGGAATAGCATAGGTTTGACTTAGATTAGAATTAACTTAGATTAGATAACCAAAATATAAATAAATTGATAGATTTAACCTCGCTTCAAATGTTTTACACTCTACTTACCACGAATCTACCACCGACCGGGTACACTGCATATTAAAGTGTTATTTTTAGTTAAGTCGGAAAAACATAAATTTAAAACTTGAACTATCATAAATAAACATCACACAACGACACATCAGGAAAGAAACGAAGATAGTGTGTCTCAAATCTACCAAGAAATTTTTTAGAAAAAGGACAAAGGATGGATGGTGACATGCACCGAATGAAGAAGGTTGAAAGGAAAAAGTCTAACCTAAAGACTAGCTGAAAGAAAAGTGCTTCCCGGGAGACAACCTGGATTGTTATTTATTGTTATCGAGTCTGTCTTCCCAGACATCAATACGGCGTATCCGCTCCATACCATACGGCGTATTGAATGTCTGGACGTTATCTGTCCTTTATTTTTTTGCACTTTAAACATTATTATCAGTTCTGTCAATACGGCGTATTTATGTACATGATA
Organism: Tanacetum coccineum; assembly: GCA_026074375.1. Taxonomy (NCBI): domain Eukaryota; kingdom Viridiplantae; phylum Streptophyta; class Magnoliopsida; order Asterales; family Asteraceae; genus Tanacetum; species Tanacetum coccineum. The sequence goes on from BQNB010030289.1 coordinate 8,678, forward strand.
CGGCGTATTCAACAGATTGACTCGTATTTATATACTTTTTACAGGTTTCTCAATACGGCGTATTCCATTTTATGGATACGGCGTATTAGTCTCCTGTACAGTTTATTTAGCTTATTTAATTAACCGTAGATACTAGAGATAGGATTTTGCATGTTTTTCCTATATTTTGCACAGGACCTCGCTGCAAAGAAATCAACGAGGTTGGTGAAGTATCGATCATCAGGAATCCTATGTGTGATTGTAGTCATGCTAGAATACAAACGCATTTACAACACACATCCTTGCTCATAAACTCAACTTGGAGAATCTACCGAGCAAAATATCAGGAGAGTTTATCATTCTAATTCTTTAATTCCTGTTTTTAATGTTTTATCTATACAACGAGGACGTTGTATAATTCAAGTGGGGGGATGGGAATTAGAATGTATACTTGTCCTATTTTTCACATAAAATGCTTAAATTATGCTCAAATTTAAAAATTTTCAATCATACTTTTATGAAATTACTTGTTACATAACCCGCACCCACACTAATCCTTAATCAAATTGGAGGATCTAACCTTATCCATTTTCCATCTCAGTTTACCCCAAATTCCACAAAAATCATAGAGTGCGAGCGGGATTGTTGTAGACGTATAGAAACTTGCTGGTATATCTACGAATACCTTCCAATAATGACAGATCTCTATGGACTCTACAGATGGGAGTACACGTGACTATCAGATAGTCATTAAATTTCTCTGATATGTATAACATCCAAAAAGCTTAAGCGTGACTTATGGTTTTAATTAACTAAACTACACTGGTTAGTTAAATCTCCGTATAAACCCTTTGTTTACTCTCAATCTTAAGTAGTCTAAGGATTCTCTCCCCTTCTAACAACTCAACCTCTAGAGCCAATCCTGTTAGCTAAACACCAACTGTTTGGTTTTACACCTTGAACACCGGAGCCTACTCTTGCTATATCGATTAAGTCCATTTATCTGTTGCTAGTTGCTTATAGTGTAAAGTATGTATTTTCCCGAAGTCTTGTGTCAATTTTTCTACCCTTGGTACGTTGAAAACGAACATTTCTGCACATTGCAAATGGTGAATGATAGTATAATACAGACAGTACAAGACACAATCATGTTATTTATTACCTACCAAACTGACAATTCATTGGCTACGATTCGTACAGAAAAAATAATTATAGAAGAGAAACAATGAGTAACATGTTTGTGGGGTGGAGCTTATGTGTAGTCAATTCATTGTAGTAGTATATATAATTGTATTAGAGGGATAGTAATCCATGAGGGCTTGTCCGCACTCTGGAATGGTAACGAAAGAAAAAAAACCTTGTTGGTATATCAATTCTTTGTTAAACCCAGAACCAGGGGCGCAACCCTTTTTTTGTTGGTGGGATTCTAGTTATACTTGATCAACTCTTTTGTTTTCATTTGTTGCTCAGCATCGTCAATTATTTTGCGCTAATGAACCAAGGTTAAGACATTATTATGAATTGTCAGGCTTTTTGAGCAAAATGTGATCTGATTCCATGACACTCTGCTTTTTTGACTTTTCTTTCTGTATGTTAATTTACTGTATTTTACAAAGTTGAAGTTCTTTATTTACTTGAGTTGATTCAATATACAATTATTTAGTGTTCACATGTGTTCTTTCTGATCATTTTTTTTCTTGTTCATTGCTGCGCTGGATACAAACTCAGATGATCTGCCACTATGGGGTATGCGTTTATCAAGCTCTCTTGGTTTTTTTTCTCAGTCTTCTTGAACTATTATGGTAATTTTTATTTTAACGTCTCACTCATACTGTTATCACAGGTTTTGTGGGCGCGCTACAATCTGACAGGAACACCGATAGCAAGCACATACTATTTACACATATGAATATCACTATACAATACAACAAAGATCAGGTTTGCAACCATATGTATATTAATTGGTGTAACGACTTTTATTATTTACAGTGCATACATGTTTTATAGGCACATATATGTTTTAGTTATATGTGCATGTATGTTTTTGATTTTAATATTTACAGTGCATACATGTTTTATAGGCACATATATGTTTTAGTTATATGTGCATGTATGTTTTTGATGTTCATATTAAGATTTTGTTTATTTTGCAAGATTGTGTGAGGTGTGATTTAAATAAGACTAATGTTTATAATGTTTATATTTTTCTTTTGAATCAGGTTGATTTGGATATACTCTATCATCTTCCAGTTTTTTAGCTGTGTTTTTTTTCTTGGCGCTGTCAGTTTTTGTTGCTGCTACTGGGTGGTAGTATGGTATTTCGGTTCGTGTAAGTTCTGCATAGGTGCTGCGTTTTTTTGTGATGTCAGATGCTCGGTTTAAATGATGGATGTTTAGGCTGTGCTTTGTCTATTAAGTTGCTGGTATGTGGTTTTGTTCGTTGGCCTTTTCTTTCTACTTCAGGTCTGCTGCAAGTATATGTTGTGTCTGCTGCAATTGGCCAATGTTTTCAATTAGAATTTTATGTTTGAAGTGTGTTCTGTTTCAAGTGGTGCGTTTCACTTATGGGCTCCTTAGGGTCATAGGTGGATCTTCTTGTATGGGCCTGTCTCTCATTTTCCTATATTTGTTTCTTTATGTTTTGACAGGGGTGTTTGGTTTTACATTTTGTTTTATTTCAGTTGGTGGCTTGTGTGAGGGGGGGAAACGTTTGTTCCATATTTATGTGTTGGTAATTTGTTTTGTTTTTTGGGTCCCTCTTGCTATTAATCAACTTGATTAGTTGTGGGGATGCCGTGTATTGTAAAATAAAGATGACGATATACATGCTTTTAGATGGCGTGCACAAATGTTCTTGTATTTGTGTTCTTGCTTTCTTATAAATTTAGAGATTAAATGTATATATTTATGTTTTTTAATAAATTTTTGAAATAATTTACACTAAAAATATAAGTGCAATTTCATTTTAAGCAAAAAAACAAGTTAATGGCATTAACAATTGTATATAAAGAATAAAAAAAAACAACGCTACCTTTATTTTTTTTAAGATTGTACGCAAGAAACATACATGAATTTATAATATTTAAAAAAACATATATGCACCTCATTTTTTTGAAATATAATTGCTGAAAAAATAAAAAAATAAAAAAATTAATTCTGAAAATTTAAGTCTTAAAAAAACGTTTTTTTAAAAAAAAATTCAAAAAGAAAGTGAAAATGTGTTTTACTATTTTACCCTTTTGAATTAAATAAAATGATTTAATAATACTAAATTCTTATTGGTCCAAAGTTGGTTCTGTACAAAAAATGTTATGCATAGAAACGGTCCCTAATACTTCCCCTATATTAATATATATATTTTATTATTATATTTATATTATATTAAATTATATGTTTTTTTTAAAAACAAATTAACTAGAAAAGGTTAAATTCTTACTAGAAAAGCATTTGATGGTTTATATATATATATATATATATATATATATATATATATATACTAGTAACATAACCCACCCAACGGGCGGGTTCGGTTCACAAAACTTTTTTTGCGTCAATGTTCATAAATTAAGTAGAATTAGTGTCTAAGTTAACATATTTATGAAAATACACCCAAAAGAATGTTCCAAACCCAACCTAAACGACCCGTTCATTTAATATAAGATTAACATAAAGTTTAGTGCTGTGAAGCCAAAAACAATGAGTTGCAATACACAAAAGCATAAGAAGTTGTGGTTAATATAGATACTAATAAATCTTACATAACCTATTAAGAATCTTGCTCAATTAATAACTTATGGATACTATTAAAAAATTGGAAAATTTTAGCACTTAATATGATAAAGGTAACATAACCTATTGAGTTTCATTTTATTTCTCTTGATCTGAAGAAAGTATTAAGTAGCCAATATATATGAATAAAGACAAAACTAAAATACAGTACGAATTCGTTACATGCTGAGATCCCATACCATTAGTCGTTAGCCAAGATAGAAATGTATTTTCATCATTAGGGTTTTCATAATAAGATACATACCTGTTTTTTATGTGGTTCGTTATGGTTTTCAGAAGAAGAGACAAACTTCAGATATACATAATACCTAAAAAATTAAAAGGAACAGAATTTCATCATTAGGGTTTTAAGAATAGATACATACCTATTTTTAGGTGGTTCATTAGGGTTTTCAGAAGAAGAGACGCACAACTTCTGGTATACATAATACCTAAAAAACGAAAAGAAGCAGAATTTCATCATTAGGGTTTTAAGAATAAGATACGTACCTGTTAAAAATTAATTCTGAAAAAAATAAAAAAAATTAAAAAATGTAAGGCTTAAAAAATGTTATTTTTTTAATTCAAAAAGAAAGTGAAAATGTGTTTTACTATTTTACCCTTTTGAATTAAATAAAATGATTTAATAATACTAAATTCTTATTGGTCAAAGTTGGTTCTGTAGGTTCTGTACAAAAAAGTGGTTCTGCAAACTGAAAGAACTGCTATATTATATATATTATTTATATATATAATATATTATATCTCTCATATATATATTATATATATAATATTATATATATATATAATCAAATCTGGCCCGCTTAAAACGACCCGTTATATTATATTTTTGTGACTCGGTCTCAAAAGATATTTTATGCAAAACGACATTCCATACAACTTTTTTTGTCTTAGCCGAGACCCAAAACTCGACAGAAAATGACCAAAATGCCCCTGCAAGTTTCTGCGGGAACTTTGACATTTTAAATAAAACGCAGGTTTTAACCTTGGGTTTTGACCCGTTATTACTCGATTTTTAAGCTGGCAAGCCTAGCGGCAAAGTAAAATATCATTCCGAACAACTTTCGTTCCGGCGAAACGGACTCAAAAGTGCTCAAAACGGCCATTTTCTAATCTGCCAGCACCTTAAAAAATGCAATAGTTGAACCAACATATATATGTTTTTCAAAACTTCATTCGGCCATAACTTCTTCGTTATTAGGAGTTACGGGCCGTTCGAATTACCGAAACGTACATTAGGACAAACTCTATCATATTTCAACATCAAAATTCAGCTTTTATAAATTTTCGAACCTCGTTTTCCATGCCAAACCTACTACTTGAATTTGATATTTTTAAAATGCGCCGAAAACCATTTTCGACCAAAAAATCATTTTACAGCATACCCAATATATCCTATACATGATATTTACATTGCTTAATCAACCCATATCATAACTAATCTATCGCAGGCTCGCTCGGATTTCACCACATGTATTTATTGAAAACGATCCAAAACACGAAAACAATTATAAAACTAGTAATAAAATACTTACAATGCTATACATAGCATGATTGGACAAGAATGGAACTCGACTCGTTCCCTTTTGTGTCTAGCCGAACTCGAACCAACCGCAAAAACTAAAACCGGGCTTTTTCCATTTAAACCGAGCCTCTAATAATGATTATCTAGCTATTTTAAACACCCCTTTTAAAAGAAATTATTTAGAACTAACCCAAACTCTAACTCCAAAAATACTCATTGCATGTTATTTTTTATTAGTGGGATTTGTAGGTAATAACGAGGGGGTTAATATTTTGAAGGTTGATTGTAATGCATGTGGGAAAATCGACGGTGATGGCGGTTGGAGGGTGGTGACCGGCGGTGGTCATGGTGGAGGAGAGAAAGAGGATTTTTGATTACTTTGCTAAAAATGACTAGTATGTGTTGTTAGTTTCTTTTTATACTAGCAATAGTTTGGCATTTTAACAATAATAGTCCCTCCTTTCTTTTATCTTCAGATTTTTAACACACCATCTTTTTACTTAGATAAAAACTGACAACGATGGCTCGGGATTACACTACCGAGACCACTTTTATTTTCCGTCACACTTTTATTGATTTAAAACATTTAATAAAATATGTGCGCTTTTTAAAACGCAAGTCCGGCTCAAGACAAGGAACAAAATGACGACATTCATAAAAATAATAAATTTACGATATTAAAAATAACAACGAGACACGTCGTAGACTTTTACGATTGATTAAAACGTTTAACGAACGCGCGGTTAAACGTTGACAATCGAAACGTCAAAAATAAAAATAAAAATTTCCTTTCGTAATAAAATAAGAAAATTATTATTTATGACAAATAAAATTTAAATGTCGGCGTTCGCTCACACGAATTTATAAAATAATAATTATGACATCGAATTCCCGATCGTCATACGCGTCGTGAAACTCGGGTTGTTACATTCTACCCACCTTAAGGGAGCGCCGTCCCGGTGCTCATCCTTTCTTACTCGTCTTAATTTCTGTTACGGTGAGACGACTTCCTTACGATTGGAAGGTCTCACGTGCTCGAATGCAAAGATCACACGTTATAATACTCGCCTTGACTATTTCAGATGGAAGTCAACGAAACAAACGATAAATTATACTAGCAAGATCGAAAATACATTCGCAATCGCTCTTATCACGAGAGACAAAAATACGCCACGAAACATATCCGGGAAAACATAAATCGCATCGTTTTTGAACGAAAGACCTTAAACGAAAGATCAACTCAAATCTTAGTTTGATGATCATTTTGACGGAACAAAACGCACATTCTTACACAAAACTAAAACATATGTCGCTAACTAAAACCAAGATAGACGTCAATAATCAAAACCGATATGTATTTATATCATTATCCAAATCAAATTATTCATCATTATCCAAAACCAAAATATACATGTCGCCCTTCCGGTCTCATTTAATAATGCCCTACCGGTTGCGAAAAATATTCCGGAGTACATAAGACCCCATCAAACGCCTTATAGCATAAAAATCATATATTCAATTAAGCACATAATCGCCTATTAGTCATTTTTAGGATAACCTTATATTTCTACCTAGCTTATCATCACGCTTAGCAAAAATCATGCTTGCTTTCCATAAGTTTTAGCAAAAACATCCGTGCTTACTCATCAGGAAGCCTCGGCAATGGCTATGCTCATCACACGGGTTCATACCCAACCGGTTAGATTGTTCATTATACCGAGCTTGCCAGATGGCCAAACTTTTTAGAAATGATCTCGACTAAATCACGGCTAGATTTTGGCCAACCATAGTCAAGCTTGCGAGTTGACAACCCACAATTGACAATGGGCTATCCAGCTTGCGTACCTCTCAAATCAACCTTCATCTACATTCGGGTTAGTATACCCATCCACTCACGTCCTAAGCCGCGTCACGGCTACACAAAAGCGACATAAGCGCTTACTATCACTCAAAAGCACATAACGCATAAATCACATAATTCGGCGGTGATAATTCCGCTAGAAAACATATATTTTCGGAACACAATTTAAAAGCAATCAAGAAAACAATTAAGTATCATGGGCTAGTTGCTCGTTCGATGAAAACCAAAATTTCAATGTTTATGCACCGCGACGAACATAGTCGACTCGGTCCTATCGTATCGTCTCAAATCCTAGATGACCCAACTTATCAAGTCGAGATAAGTACACCCATTCCTATTTTGATGTCGTTCGGCTTAAGGTGTTAGCTACTTTGATTGGTTCCCCATGATGGAAACGGATGTTACCATTCGGCTGGAGTTTCCAATCTTTTCGCTCTTTCACATGCACACGAAGTCGTTACATCCAGGAGTAAGGATTACTAACCTTAAATCAGGTGTCGCTTAGTTCCTTATTCTAATCCTTGATGACGTCAGGTATACTTACAACTATACTACCACTACAGTCCATTTTGGGGAAAGAAGTCTTCTTCACGGTCATCGGTTGATACATCAAAGGCATCATACATCCAATGCAGGAGAAGTCTTCTCCATTTCTCACTTTCAACCTCGGGACTAACCATCTCAGCTTCCACCCACCTTAGGAATCTTTACATCTCCAAGAAGATCCCTTCTCAGTGTCGGTATCAGGCTTACACCCTTGGTAGCTCAATTCTACCATGGCTTACTAGCACACCGACTATACTTGGTCTTGACACGTCTTCATAACAACCACTGATTAGTTACCACGAACTATACTTCACTCCTTTCTAGACACATTCATCCCGAACAATACCGTGGGTATTTCCTCTTCAGGACGACTCGGTCATAATGACTCGCATGAGACTCTCTCCATGCAGTCAATATGAGTAAGGTTACTTGCATAAAATCCGTAGCAGGGTAAATATATTTTCTTCTTCCGGAAGCTTGACCCAAATATTTATCTCAATTATCAAGCGTTTTAATGGTGACGATTTACCCGACATGGCGTGGTTCTTCCTAAATTATGCATAGTTGATCAGGTTATGCATAATTGAGGACCAAACGACATCATGTCCATCCTCGTCAAAATGTTTCTTTTTTCATACGCTACACGCGTAAGTTATTTCCTTGGTAGAAAGAAAATTTAAAATTAAAAATAAAAACATGATTGTTTCAAGAGAAAGTAAAGAAGATAGCACCACCTTCCGTTCTTATTATTTAAAGGGAAAATTTGTTCATGTATATTATATTATAAAAATATAGTTTTTTTATCTCTTTTTTTTAAAGTAAGTTTATCTGACACCATAAGGTCAGTTTATAAAATTTGATAACACATTTTCCATTGTTTACACAAAAAATTTATATAACATAGTCAATATGACTCGCGCAACGATATTTGTTCAACACACAAATTCGTTATTGCAATTCACAGTTTTAAAATCATCAATTCACAATACATCATTAAATACAGTTTGGTCAATGGTCACAGCAGTTTAAAAAATAATACCCACTCATGGACAATGCAAGCAATTATCATAGTGCGGGTGATCCACCAACCGGATTCATTCCACACTCGCGATTAAGTTACTCTAGTAACAGGGCCACTCAAAACATCAACATCCACAATCATACAAACTCATAATCAAAGGATAATCATAATCTCATAACCATAATAATAACAATGCTAGGGGTAGTACACGTACAACCAAAATCCCCCAAAAGTTACAAATCTCCGGTTCCAAGACCAATACATCCACTCATGATGATTCTAAGTTTCCAATACATAAACTACATATACATGAACTCTCCTAGAGTTCTAAATCATAAGTAATAGCTAAAGAGTACACAATCACCATGCCGGTAATAAGATAAAACTTTGAGGCAACAATAACCTCAATCCAATAAACCTAAATCTTCTCGAAACCTTCCTAGTTACTAATCCTTGGATGATAAAGGTATGAGGTTTCCGCCTACGAGAAGCATTTCGAATCAAATCTCCAGAAACATAAGGCCCACTACCTAGAAAGTTTTAGATCCAAGGTGAAATTACCATTTTACCCTTATTTATCAAAGCTGTCATCTTCCAAAATTTTATCGCTCCACTAAACTGAGTGTATCTCCTAAGCTGTGCGTCCGCAAAAGCCGAAACGACCGCTCAAATCTAAGTTTGTTCAATATCTAGAACTTATAGTTTTACATATTTAGGTGTTGCCATATAAGTTTTTTAAACTTATTACTCATTCAAATTATGGTCTCAATTTTTGACTGGTTTTGCCATTTAGGCGACATCTTATTCGTCGGGCGTCGATATGACTCCATCCGAATTCTTACATGTACCTAAGAGGTTTCTCTACCTCCTAGTCTAATTTCTCAGGTCTTCATAGACCAAAAATATTTTGAAACGTATCCAACAAGCTGCTATCCCAAAGCAGTCCCTAGAGAAATTTTGACAATTTTTTGTAGTTTACGAAAATAAGCGAAATTTGAAATTTATTGATGCTTTTAACGTGAAACAAATATGAGGTGATAGCCTTAAGAGTCTTATACAGGTACCATCATTCTATTTTGATAATTTAATACAAAAATATGGAGTTATACTCCTTTTTCCTAACAGCATACCAGATTTGACTAGTTTTAGTAAAACGACGATATCTCACTCATCCGGAGGAGATATGACCCCATCCAAAGAACCACATACACTTAAAACATATGCCCACATCCATATTGGATTTCCCAGGTGCCTTATGACCAAAAATAACTCACAATCAACCCCACAACCCGCTGGTTACAAACTACCGTAAAATCCATTTCAAAATCCAACCAAACACCATTTTAATTCCTCCAAACGCCAATACAAAGCCATACCCAATGACTTAACACTATTTAGAACACCACAACTCATGGGTTTCCAGAACCAAACACTTTAAGACTTACTAAGTAGAGGTCGATACAAAAGAATCAAAGCACAACACACCAACTTTATTCAAAAGCTCCAAAGATGGACGTTTCCAAACAACGCATTACGCGAGAATAAGTTAGTAACCGTTTTCCAAATAAAATGAAGGGTTATGGGATGACATATAAAGTTGCACTCCCAACAACCTAAAAATCTCAAAACAAAAGATCACGTAACAACATATGCGGTTCAAAAGTAATGGGAAAATATTCGAACTCAGAGTCGAACAATAAATCACCCAATGGGATCGACAAACTACGACGAATCAACATCATCAAAAGATGAAAAGTAAAGTCGCGAAGAAGTTTCGAAGATAACCATATAATAACGATGTTTTTATCATGTATCAAAATGATTTTATCATATCGCATCGAAATGTTTATAGAAATTAAATTCTTCGCAAGAAGCGAATATCAAGATATATATATATATATATATATAAACGTACACCATAGAACGGATACCAATATAAATATAGTATAATATATATATATATATATATATATATATATAAATATAAATATATAATATTATATATATATATATACGTATATAATTAGTACTTATACCAAGTGTCGCCCACTTGTCACGCACGTAATATGCAATCAAAACACCACAGAAGGCTTTTAAGGATCAGGAACAACACGCGCACGGATATCGAACAACGGTGAACGACTCGTAAAAAATTTCAAAAACAGTTATAGTCCATGCGTTGAAAAAGACCTAGTTCGCTATAACCAGTGCTCTTGATACCACTCTGTAACACCCCCAAATTACGATACGCAGCGGAGTACTACATTTTGGGTGCTACTTCACGATATAGTCACACAAGTCATAACAAACAACTATAAAAGAGATGTTCGTTAAATGAATTTCATTTATTTCGTTTGTAAAGAATCAGAGTTACATAGGTCCCAATACCAACGTAGAAATTTATTTCTAAAAGTCACAACATGACTTGACTTCTAAAACATTTATTTAGTTTATGACACTACTTCACCGAGACACCGTTCTTGATATCCACGTTTCGTCCCATCCAAGCCATCAATAGCCACTAACCTGAGATACATGCTTAAAAAGGTCAACAAAACGTTGAGTGAATTCATAGAGTTTGCAGATAACAGTTAGAACACATATTTGGTTCAACAAAACATATAACATTGCTCGTAAGACAAGTTATAAACATATTGATTTCCGACTAAATGAGCCCATGTACCGACACTTAACACATTCATCCCGTAGGACGAAATAATGTCCGAAAAGTATGCCACTTCTCCTAATACTAACTACAAAATGTCTGTTACAAGGTGCTCACCTTCGGATTCATACCCTGGACAGGGTTGTCAAACCTAATAGATCTATTTAATGCATTAGCGTTCACCTGCAACTCGGCAACTAACGGTCACACAGTAAAAGGCATATACTCAATAGTGAATGGAATCATATTTAGTATAAAAACATATTGCATTCTCATTTTCATAAAACAGCAAGTATCCCCCTCGCGGGTTTAAAAACATTTAAAACATTCAAAAGCGAGGCTATGAACTCACCTTGATCGATGTCGAAGATTAAATAACCGAAACAATCACGAACACCTCGACGACGAGCTCAACCGCGACCTATAATTTATGTCGTTCAATTGTATGCAATCACAAGAAAAACGATCGGATAGTGCGCTGCTAATTCGCAACTATCAAAATAGTAAAATATACAGACGCGTGTGATGAGAATATCCATTGCGCGTCCTAAATCCTAAACTCCCACTTAAATGAGTTACGATCGTTTCTTTATTAATTATACATCGCTTAATCGAAACTTTCTATTTTATAGTTAGGAAATTGTCTATCTTGGAAAGTTTTACTATTATTCGGAAAGTTACAATTTCGGAAAGTTAACCATATTTAGTAGTCTCGTCTTCTAATTATATTTATAATAATATTTAGTTATCTCGTCGAACTTTCGACATTCAATTAGATTATCGTTTACTCGCATCGGTCTTATATCCGAATATTTCCACATTACTACTTTTAGTATCTTATCCGCTCATAATAATTGTTAAGTTTAAAACATTATACTCGCAATAATAATATCGTTTAATTATTTTTATAACATCCGACAAGTTTAGTATTAACTCGTTGACTTTCAAAAGTCAACGTTAGACTTTATTTGACTTTGACTATATATATATATATATATATATATATATATATATATATATATATATATATATATATATATATAGAGAGAGAGAGAGAGAGAGAGAGAGAGAGAGTTAGGATCAAATGAGAAGTAATCTTAAAATAAGAAGTAACATAACCACATATTCGAGATGAACCGACCTAACTTAGATGCATCCTTATAATCTTAGATGAATCATAATGTGTTTTTTAGCTTTTAATTAGATGCATATACGCATTTAAGATGCATTTCATGATTTCTCTTTTATTTAGGTCCTCTACATGTGCCAAAATCATAAAAATTGATTTGCACCGTTTACACTTCAAATTAACTTTCGAAGCTCAAAGGGATGCATCTAAATGAACATAAATGCATCTAATGCAAGTCATTGCATCTCGAATGTGTCGTTATAGTCACATACACTATTCTCCACACACTACTTATTTAATTACCCTCTCAATAGATCATTACTATATATATCTAAAATAAATATATATATATATATATATATATATATATATATATATAATCAAATCTGACCCACTTAAAACGACCGGTTATATCATATTTTCGTGACTCGGTCTCAAAAGATATTTTATGCAAAACGACATTCCGGACAACTTTTTAGTTTCAGCCGAGACCCGAAACTCTACATAAAATGACCAAAATGCCCCTGCAAGTTTCTGCAGGAACTTTGACATTTTAAATAAAACGCAGGTTTTGACCTTGGGTTTTGACCCGTTATTACTCGATTTTTAAGCTGGCAAGCCTCGCGGCAAAGTAAAACATCATTCCGAGTAACTTTCGTGTTTCGCCGGAAGGCCGAAACGGACTCAAAAGTGCTCAAAACGGCCATTTTTCGAATCTGTCAGCACCTTAAAAAATGCAATAGCTGAACCAACATATATATGTTTTTCAAAACTTCATTCGGCCATAACTTCTTCGTTATTAGGAGTTACGGGCCGTTCGAATTACCGAAACGTACATTAGGACGAACTCTATCATATTTCAACATTAAAAATCAGCTTTTATAAATTTTCAAACCTCGTTTTCCGTGCCAAACCTACTGCTCGAATGTTATTAAAGTACATATTGTATATTTAGTGTAATCGGCCCATTGGCCCGAGCCCATAGTCTAGAAGCTTCCTTTGTATCCTATATATAGGTTGACTATTATCAATTATAATCAAGAAATCATTCCAGTCAACATCAATTTCTATTATCTTTCATGGTAATAAGAGTCTATTATTAATCTTCCCGTAATCTTCTCCTTCTTTTTCTCTCATAACACGGTCCTCACCTCTCCCTCTAAAAAAAAATTACTGTTCATCAGCATCACTATTCATCGACGAGTATTGTTCATCTGAGGGTACTGTTCATCGGCGGGTACTGTTCATCCGAGGGTATTGTTCATTCGAAAAAAAAATTGTTCTTATGACTTCTCATGATCAGCAATGGTATATGGATACCGGAGCAACTTCTCACCTTTCATCTCACACCGGTAACCTTCAAACATCTTTTCTTAATCGTAATTTTCATTCAGTCATTATCGGAAATGGATCATCTATACCTGTCACCCACTCTGGACATGTACAAATCCCTAATCCACATTTTTAAAACGCGTCGAAAACCATTTTTGACCCAAAAACCATTTTACAACATACCCAATATATCCTATACATGATATTTACATTGCTCAATCAACCCATATCATAACTAATCTATCGCAAGCTCGCTCGGATTTCACCACATGTATTTATTGAAAACGATTCAAAACACGAAAACAATTATAAAACTAGTAATAAAATACTTACAATGCTATACATAGCATGATTGGACAAGAATGGAACTTGACCCGTTCCCTTTGTGTCTAGCCGAACTCAAACCAACCCCAAAAACCAAAACCGGGCTTTTTCCATTTAAATCGAGCCTCTAATAATGATTATCTAGCTATTTTAAACACCTCTTTTAAACGAAATTGTTTGGAACTAACCCAAACTCTAACTCCAAAAATACTCATTGCATGTTACTTTTTATTAGTGGGATTTGTAGGTAATAACGAGGGGATTAATATTTTGAAGGTTGATTGTAATGCATGTGGGAAAATCGACGGTGATGGCGGTTGGAGGGTGGTGACCGGCGGTGGTCATGGTGGAGGAGAGAAAAGAAGATTTTTGATTACTTTGCTAAAAATGACTAGTATGTGTTGTTAGTTTTGTTTTATACTAGCAATAGTTTGGCATTTTAACAATAATAGTCCCTCCTTTCTTTTATCTTCAGGTTTTTAACACACCATCTTTTTACTTAGATAAAAACCGACAACGATGGCTCGGGATTACACTACCGAGACCACTTTTATTTTCCGTTACACTTTTATTGATTTAAAACATTTAATAAAATGTGTGCGCTTTTTAAAACGCAAGTCCGGCTCAAGACAAGGAACAAAATGACGACATTCATAAAAATAATAATTTTATGATCTTAAAAATAACAACGAGACGCGTCGTAGACTTTTACGATTGATTAAAACGATTAACGAATGCGCAGTTAAACGTTGACTCGCGAAACGTCAAAAATAAAAATTTCAAATTTTCGTTCGTAATAAAATACGAAAATAATTATTTATGACAAATAAAATTTAAATGTCGGCGTTCGCTCACACGAATTTATAAAATAATAGTTATGACATCGAATTCGCGATCGTCATACGCGTCATGAAACTCGGGTTGTTACACTACTTGAGGACAAGTAGGATTCACGTGGGGGGATATTTGATGACATCAATTAACGTCACTTTTATGGCATCATTTATCCAATGTAAATAACTCATTTTGTATAATTAATTCAAAGAATTGTTACTTAATCGTTTATATTTGAGAATTGAAGTAATTATGGAGTACTTGGTGAAGATTAGCAAAAAGGTACGCATTTTGGAGCTTAAACGAAGAAATATGAAGATTACTGTTCTGACATCCAATACGCCGTATCCATCAAGGAAGATACGGCGTATCTGTACCCGCACTTCACAAAAGACCACGTAGGAAACAAGATCAATACGCCGTATCCAGGGAAAACCAATACGCTGTATTCAAGCTATGGAAATAGTATATTCTGAAAGATATCAAACGTGGTCCCTACTCTAAGAAACCCCCGATATGCCGTATTGACCTCAGTCAATACGCCGTATCGACCATATTCCAGACCTTATAAATAGAAACTCAAAAACGAGTTTTAAGTGTGCTAAATCATATTTTTGATACCTAACCCATAAAAGTCGATTTTCAGAGGAGAACAAGAGCAGAAGAGGTCTTGCAACGTAATTAATTCCATAGGAAACAACTTGTAATCTCCTATACTCTTGTAATCGTTCGGGTTTTTAAAAAAATTAAGCACGGAAATCAAATACGAAATCCAGCTTCTGTTTCAGATAATCGATACGCCGTATCAAATGGAAGTGAATACGCCGTATTAATCTGTTGAGAGAATACGTTGTATTGGATAGAAAGTTGGATACACCGTATCCAATAGAAGTGGATACACCGTATCGGTTTATCGACCAGAACAGTGTATTATGAAAAACAATTAAATACGCAAACAATTAAACACACAAATATACAAGAAAATATACAGAATATACAGAATTATACACTAATCTAAATTACACTAATCCTA
Organism: Tanacetum coccineum; assembly: GCA_026074375.1. Classification (NCBI taxonomy): domain Eukaryota; kingdom Viridiplantae; phylum Streptophyta; class Magnoliopsida; order Asterales; family Asteraceae; genus Tanacetum; species Tanacetum coccineum. Next base: position 24,716 of record BQNB010030289.1, read on the forward strand.
AGGGTTAGATCTAATCTAATGCTAAAAACCAAAATATCATATAAAAATCAAGATTAATTCTCACTCCCCCTCAACGGCGCCAAAAACTTGATGTGTCGTTGTGTAGTGTTAAATTATGATTCAAGTTTTAAATATATATTTTGCCGACTTAACTATAAACAACACTTTAACGGGCAGTGTACCCGGTCGGTGGGAGTTTCGTGGTAAGTAGGGTGTCGATCACTAAGAGCGAGGAACACTTTTAATTTATTAATACTTTGGTTTTCTAATCTAAGTTAGTCTAATCTATGCTAAACCTATGCTAAACCTATGTTAATCCTAAATCTAATAGATAAGGGGGTTTTCAGTCTGAGAGACTGACACGAGTTTGGTGGTGACTAAACCCAATTCAAGACACTAAAACATACGCAAGCAAATTAACAGAAGATAAAAGATCGGTCTAGCCAAATATAAGAAAACTGTATTAACCATTATTAATCCAATCAAAACGTTGGTTTGTTTATTAGTGCAATGATTACTTATCTCGAGGCGGCATATCATTCTTAAGACTTAGGCGTTACTTCTTCCTAAGACCTAGACATGTAGAATTCTGTCACAGTTAAATGCATCCGCATAAAGCATCCTTGTTTGTTGATTATAATCTATCTTAAAGATTAAAGCAATGGTGATCTTGTTAAACCTTAGCTCATGGAGACTTTACCCACTTACTGCTTAATGTCGATTCATACACTAGTAGTCCACTAACTAAGTCTTTACCAATTGATTAGAACATACTCGTTGATACCAAGGTCACCTTATGGTCCAACTAAGCTCATAATCTAAGGGCAAAGATAGGTCGTTAATTGTGATCCTATTGATCTAGATGTATAAATCATAATATGGAGAGCTATCCCGGTATCAAGATTACTTGGTCCGTATCAATAGATCCAGTTGAATGATAGGTAGCATACAAAAGCACATAAACAAGTATAAACTGATAAACATAAACATGCAACCAACGATAAATTAATAAATCAAGATAAACAAACCAAACATTAAGATCTTCATAATAATGACTAATACCTGAATGTGTTAGCCTTCAAACGTCATAATTATTACAAAAGTAATGATTTAGCCAAGGTAAACTAACCGAGTTAACGAATGATACCAAAAATTGAACGATTACAAGAGTATAAGAAATTACAGGTTGTCTCCTATGGAATTAATCGCATTGCTCGACCTCTTCTGCTCTTTTTCTCCTCTAAAAATCGACTTTTATTGTTTAGGTATCGAGAATATGATTTAACACACTTAAAACTCGTTTTTGAGTTTTCTATTTATAGGGTCTGGAGTCGGTTTGATACGGTGTATCCAATGTCTTGGATACGGCGTATTGGGGGTTTCTTGGAGTAGGGACCACGTTTGATATCTTCCAGAATATTTTATTTCCATATAGCTTGAATACGACGTATTGCCTTCTTCTGGATATGGCGTATTGGATCTTGTTTCCTTCGTGGTCTTTGGTGAGTGCAGGCACAGATACGCCGTATCTTCCGTGATGGATACGGCGTATTGGTTGTCAGAACAATAATCTTCAGAATATCTTCATTTAAGCTCCAGAATGCATGCGTTTTAGTCAATCTTCATCAAGTACTCCATAATTACTACAATTCTTAAATATAAACGATTAAGTAACAATTCTTTGCAATGATTATACAAAATGGGTTAATTACATGGGATAAATGATGCTATAAAATAGACATTATTTGATGTTATCAAATATCCCCTCACTTGAATCCTACTTGTCCTCAAGTAGCCTTTAGAAGTTTATGAAAATGTATCCCTAAAGATTTTTCCAGTTAAGCATTTATTCGACCAATTACAAGTAAACAACCAAACACCTCACGAAATAGGAAGATGAAAACAATCAAATCACTCAACTAATCTATGTGGTAACATGTAACTAATTCGCTCAATTACTCGATCGTGCCGAGTATTCTATCATAGGCTTGGCAAGGATACACATCTCCACCACTAGAGCTAAAGAGTAACAAGTTTATAAAAGGTAAAATAGGTTTTTATTATAAGGCTTAGGGTTGATCATTCTTCAATATTTCACCAAAAGTACCACACCAACAAGGCAGCTGAAGCACACATACATGGCTGTAACGACGGAATAGACATGTGTGTTCAATCACATCCTCATTCGAGTTTAACCAAGGGTTAGGATGAATAATGATATAGGGTAGGGATCTTCTAACTTTCACCAATAGTAATAAACCAACAAGGCAGCTGAGACGCATACATGGTCGTAACGACAGAATAGACATGCATGCTCGTACACATCCTCATTCGCGTAAAAACCATGGTTAATGATTAGGAAAGGGAATTAAATTATTGTTAAACAAAAATTACAAAACAAATAGACTAAGTCCAAGATATAAGTTGCTAGACACTTTTTCCCGACCGTTATCATGATTAAGACACAACTATTTACAAAAGTCTTGATCATTGATAAAAAACAACAACCTAAGTTGGCATTCCCGTAACGGTCAAATTCTTCATCATCCTATACTTTACAAATTTTTACAAGACAAGTGGCGATATCTACCACTTTATACAATAATCTACATCGTTGACTTATAAGACGTATCAATGAATAATCGATCCTTCATATAATTTCTTCGGTCTAAGCTCTTGCGATTATCTCCAAACTTTCCTTCTTTTTTTTGTTGGGGTTTTTCTAATTTTTTCGATTTTTTTAAACACACTATACTACGAAACTCGGTGTAATTTCACCATCTTCACGATCATATTAACTCCGGATAATTCCTTTGGTAATTCTTCATTCTTCGGACGTACCAATAATTGCGTTGGTAGTAAAAACACATAAGTTTTAACTACTTTATATATTCTTATTTGCAATGTGTAAATTTCTTCCCAACCGTACCAAAGATAGAAAATTGACACAAGAATTGGGAAATACATACTTTACACTTTAAGCAACTAGCAACTAATAAATGGACATAATCTAACAGGGTAGGCTAAGGTGAAAAGGTGTAACGAAACTGATGGTTGGTATAATTCCTAAAGAATTGGCTCTACGGGTTGTTCTATGGGTATCTTACTCTAAGATGAGAGTAAACAAAGGGTTTATACAGGGGTTAACTAACCAGTGTAGTTAGTTAATAAAACAACATATAAAGGCTTTTTGGGTGTAATCCTAGAATTTTACCAATTTAAACAAGTTACTATATCTAAATCCATAGTTTCATTATTGTGGTCTCGAATAGATATACCAAGCCAAGTTCTAAAGTCTACAACATCACCGGCACACATATTTTTGTAGATTTTGGGGAAACATTTGGACACGGATAAGGTTAAATTCTCACAATATCTAACAAGGGTTATCGTGTGCAGGTTATGTATCAAGTAATTTCACAAAAGTATGCTTGAAATTTTTTTAAATTTGAACATAATTTAAGCATTTTAATGTGAAAAATAGGACAAGTATCATTCTAATTTCCACCCCCCCCACTTGAATTATACAACATCCTCGTTGTATAGATAAAGCATTAAATACGGGAATTAAAATGAGAAACTCCCCTGATATTTTGCTAAGTAGATTTTCCATGTTGAGTTTATGAGCAAAGATGTGTGTTGAACAGCTGTCTTGAAGTTTCAAGACTCCAACACTTCAACATTTCCAGAGCATAGATTCTCCACCGACATTGTCGATTTCTTTTCTTTCAGCGAGCAACTGTGTAAATTATAGGAAAAACATGAAAAATCTTATCTTGGTATATACGGTTAATTTAAACTAAACTAAATACTAAATACGGGTCAGTCTGTTGAATACATCGTATCATGTGCATGAATACGCCGTATTGACATAACTGACAATAATGTTTTAAAAGTGCATAAAAATAAAGGACTGATAACGTCCGGACATTCAATACGCCGTGTGGTATGAAGTGGATACGCCGTATTGATGTCTGGGAAGACAGACTCGATAAAAATAAATAACAATCCGGGTTGTCTCTCGGGAAGCACTTTTGTTTACAGAAAAGTCTTTGAGTTAGACTTGCCTCAATTTAATCCCATCCTTATAAAACAATTTAGGGTCGAACGGGATGCCAAATGGCACATACAAATTCTTGATTAGGAAAATAAATGACATCCCTTTCTTAAGATGATTCCAATTCATGATATTAACATTTAATTCCTTAATAAAAGTTTCAGCTTTAAAATTTTTATTAGATTTATCATGACTTGTTTCCAAAATCTTATTTGAGCCTTGTGCATAGGCACCAACATCCGTATTTATTACATCAGGTAATGGTTTGACAGATAAATTCCCCGAAGATTGCTCAATAACGATTTTATCATTATCATTGTCCGTATCCGATTTTAATTCATCAGGATAAATTGCGTTGAAAAGAAATAAATCATTAAAGTATAAACCGTTTTGTTCCTCTTCATCACATTCGGACAATGATGTTTCATCTTTCAAATTAAATACATCGATATGTTGAGGACTTACATTAGGTTCAGTTAAGAAATCTGATTTAGACGTTAGAGTATCATTGTAAACAATGGCTAGAAATTCATTCTCAAAATCTTTAAAGAAGTCTAAATCATCAATACAACTGATCGTAGGCTCGGGTGATGGAAATAAAGGCTTCTTGACTTTTTTGTTATCGTTTTCCGAATCCATTTTCAAATCATTGGTAGAAATTATTTTATAAGAAAATGAGTTTTTTGTCAAAAACTACCGTGTAATCTTCATCGTTAGATTAGTCAAATGATATTCTAAAGTGAATTTCATCGTTAAGAGAACTTACCGTGGGTTCACAAGAAGGTGTTTCATTTGATGTCAAATTATAATTGAAGACAATAGCTGGGAATTCGGTTTCAATGGATCTGAGGTCGAGAACGTCTTCATCATACCATATCTTACCATACTTAGCAGTTTCCCAGTTAAACACTTTCCCATGTTTTTGAGCTTTTTCTTCCTCGAGACTGATGTATTCTTCCATAGTAATGTTTGGGTCGTCCATCCTGTAATAAACTTAGTAGGACAGAAAACCGTCAAATGACTTATACGTCGTATTCAGTAAACTGAATACGCCGTGTTACATAAACACAATTAGCAAACAGAAGGTAATAAGAAATAAATCTAAACTACACTAATCCTAAGGGTTAGATCTAACCTAATGCTAAAAACCAAAATATCAAATAAAAATCAAGATTAATTCTTACTCCTCGGCAGCGGTGCCAAAAACTTGATGTGTCGTTGTGTGGTGTTAAAATATGATTCATGTTTTAAATTTATATTTTGCCGACTTAACCAAAAACAACACTTTAACGGGCAGTGTACCCGGTCGGTAGGAGTTTCGTGGTAAGCAGGGTGTCGATCACTAAGAGCGGGGAACACTTTCAATTTATTAATACTTTGGTTTTTCTAATCTAAGTTAGTCTAATCTATGCTAAACCTATGCTAAACCTATGCTAAGCCTATGCTAAACCTATGTTAATCCTAAATCTAATGGATAATGGGGTTTTTCAGTCTGTGAGTCTGGTCCGGGGTTTTTTCGGTGGTTGACTAAAAACCATTCAAAGACAACTAACAACACAACGTAAGACCAAAATTAACAAAAGATAAACGGAACCGTAAGCCAAATATAAGAAAACTGTATTAACCATTATTAATCAAATCAGAACGTTGGTTTGTTTATTAGTGCAATGATTACTTATCTCGAGGCGGCATATCATTCTTAAGACTTAGGCGTTACTTCTTCCTAAGACCAAGACACGTAGAATTCTGTCATAATTAAACGCATCCGCATAAAGCATCCTTATTTGCTAATTATAATCTATCTTAGGGATTAAAGCAATGGTGATCTTGTTAAACCCTAGCTCATGGAGACTTTACCCACTTACTGCTTAATGGCGATTCATACACTAGTAGTCCACTAACCAAGTCTTTACCAATTGATTAGAACATACTCGTTGATACTAAGGTCACCTTATAGTCTAACTAAGCTCACAATCTAAGGCTAAAGATAGGTCGTTAATTGTGATCCTATTGGTCTAGATGTATAAATCACTATATGGAGAGCTATCCCGGTATCTAGATTACTTGGTCCGTATCATTAGATCCAGTTGAATGATAGGTCGCATACAAAAGCACATAAACAAGTATAAATTGATAAACATAAACAAGCAATCAACGATAAATTAAGAAATCGAGATAACCAAACCAAACATTAAGATCTTTATAATAATGGCTAATACCCAAAGGTATTAGCCTTCAAACGTCATAATTAATACAAAAGTAATGAGTTAGCCAAGGTAAACTAACCGAGTTAACAAATGATACCAAAAACTGAACGATTACAAGAGTATAAGAAATTACACGTTGTCTCCTATGGAATTAATCGCGTTGCTCGACATCTTCTGCTCTTTTTCTCCTCTGAAAATCGACTTTTATGGTTTAGGTATTGAGAATATGATTTAGCACACTTAAAACTCGTTTTTGAGTTTTCTATTTATAGGGTATGGAGTCGGTTCGATACGGCGTATCCAATGTCTTGGATACGGCGTATTGGGGGGTTTCTTGTAGTAGGAACCACGTTTGATATCTTCCAGAATATTTTATTTCCGTATAGCTTGAATACGGCGTATTGCCTTCTTCTGGATACGGCGTATTGGATTTTGTTTCATTCGTGGTCTTTGGTGAGTGCATGTACAGATACGCCGTATCTTTCGTGATGGATACGACGTATTGGTTGTCAGAACAGTAATCTTCAAAATATCTTCGTTTAAGCTCCAAAATGTGTGCCTTTTAGTCAATCTTCACCAAGTACTCCATAATTACTGCAATTCTCAAGTATAAACGATTAAGTAACAATTCTTTACAATTATTATACAAAATGGGTTAAATACATGGGATAAATGATGCTATAAAATAGACATTATTTGATGTCATCAAATATCCCCCCCACTTCAATCCTACTTGTCCTCAAGTAGCCTTTAGAAATTTATGAAAATGTATCCCTAAGGATTTTTCCAGTTAAGCATTTATTTGATCAATTACAAGTACACAACCAAACACCTCACGAAATAGGAAGATGAAAACACTCAAATCACTCAACTAATCTATGTGGTAACATGTAACTAATTTGCTTAATTGCTCGGTCGTGGCGAGTATTCTATCATAGGCTTGGCAAGGATACACATCTCCACCACTAGAGCTAAGGAGTAACATGTTTATAAAGGTAAAATGGGTTTTTATTATAAGGCTTAAGGTTGATCATTCTTTAATCTTTCACTAAAAGTACCACACCAACAAGGCTGCTGAAGCACACATACATGGCCGTAACGATGGAATAGACATGTGTGTTCGATCATATCCTCATTCGAGCTTAACTAAGGGTTAGGATGAAGAATGATATAGGGTAGGGATCTTCTAACTTTCACCAATAGTAATAAACCAAGGCAGCTGAGACATGCATACATGGACGTAACGACGGAATAGACATGCATGCTCGTACACATCCTCATTCGCGTAAAACTCATGGTTAATGATTAGGAAAAGGGAATTAAATTGTTGTTAAACAAAAATTATGAAACAAATAGACTAAGTCCAAGATATAAGTTGCTAGACACTTTTTCCCGACCGTTACCATGATTAAGACACACATATTTACAAAAGTCTTGATCATTGATCAAAAACAACAACCTAAGTTGGCGTTCCTGTAATGGTCAACTTCCCAATTAACCCATACTTTACAAACTTTTACCAGACAAGTGGCGATATCTACCACTTTATACAATAATCTACATCATTGACTTATAAGACGTATCAACGAATAATCGATCCTTCATATAATTTCTTTGGTCTAAGCTCTTGCGATTATCTCCAAACTTTCCTTCTCTTTTTTATTGCGATTAATAATGGTTAATACAGTTTTCTTATATTTGGCTAGACCGCTCTTTTATCTTCTGTTAATTTGCTTGCATGTGTTTTAGTGTCTTAAGTTGATTTTAGTCACCACAAAACCCGTGTCAGTCTCTCAGGCTACCCCCTTATCCGTTATTTTTAGGATTAACATAGGTTTAGCATAGAATAGAATTAACTTAGTTTAGATAACTAAAATATTAATAAATTAAAAGATTGTTTCTCGCTCTTAGTGACCGACACCCTACTTACCACGAAACTCCCATCTGACCGGGTACACTGCCCGTTAAAGTATTGTTTTTGGTAAAGTCGGAAAAATATAAATTTAAAACTTGAAATCATAAAATCACACACTACACAATGACACATCATCGGCCTCCAAAGAAGTAACCTTCGACTCCAAATTCGAAAGGCTCTGTTGATAGCCTGCCCACTTCTGACTCTCCAGCATCATTCTGTCAAGACTCACTTTATACTCTTTGACTTCAGTAAAGAGAGTAGATATCTTCTCCCGAAGGGCCACTACAGTGGGGATCTTCTCAAACTCAGTCATAGCAGCCTCATATTTAGCCTGCAGCTCCTCACACTCTTCCTCCCTAGCCCTCTCACTGTCCTTCATAACATCAAACTCACCTCTTCGCTTCTCAATAACCTGCAATAGCTCATGGGATCTCCTGTTAACAACATTGTTAACTACAGCTTGTCTTGCGTAGCAGCGGTCATGAAGATCCAGCAACTTCACATCTATGTGGTTGTCTAGATGATTCTTCCAAACTGGAGGAGTAATAGCAGAGATCTTGAGGTGGTAGGCAGTAGCATCTTTAAGCTCAAGGATATCTGGGAGACCTAAGAAAGAAAGAAGACAAACATATTGGTGAACCCATGATGCAAAAACAATACAGAGCACGTTAAAGAAGGAAAGTATACCTTCGTCATCATCAGACACTGTCAAGTAGGGAACATCATCCTTCGAAGAAAAAGTCTTGGCACGGGTAGCATGAGAGGTTAAAGACCCATGAGCACGTTTTCTCTTGACAAGAGGCCTAGATGACCCTTCTCTAGTCTTACACTTCCTATCCTTTATCCGAGCAGCTACACTTCCAGGGTGAACAACAAATACTTCAAGCTTCAGGCTTTCCCTAGAATCTGCCGTAACCTCTACAGGCTGGATCACAAGCTCTTGGTCAGCTTTCAAAGGCTCCGTGTTTTCTGAAATAGAGGGGGAACCAGTGCCGAAGCCCGAGGAAGGTTCCTTGGGCAAAAATGATAAATCCTCATCATCTTCGGCGTAGATAAAGTTCCTGAAAGCCATTTCTGCAAGAAGAAAAAGTAAATCATATATCAGTGAAAAAAGAAAATGAAGAAAGAAACAAGAAAGATAAACACCCTCACCGCCCGCCATGATTGCAGGTCGTTGCTGACCATGTTCCCATGAAGGTTTGAGGCCAGCCAAGAAAAGAATAGGATCAAGAAAAACACGAACACTCGTAGGATATCAACCAAGACGCTGGAACATAGGATTCTCTTCAATATTTAGGGGAAGTTTATCTTTGAAGGATTTTGAATCAAGTTTGTTTTGCTCAGAAAGAAGTTATGAATACTTGGCAGGGATAATGTAGTCTTGTACATAGAAAAACCGCTCGTGCCAATCCTCGATACGAGTAATGACCTTAGGGAGAAGATTAGGAACATGTTTTTCAGACCTTTTGGTAAAAGTCAACCATTTACCAACTCGACACAAATTGAAGAACCCTCGGAAGAGATCGACAGAGGGCTCACAACCATAAGCCTTGAACATGACAACAAAAGTGGTGAGGTTGGCACAACCAAAAGGGTTAAACCTAGATATATGAATATGAAAATATTCGAGAACTTTACAGAAGAACTCAGTAAGGGGAAGCCTAAGATTTGCAAGAGAAAATGAATGGGTGTATGACCCAACATACCCAGGAAGAGCATCGAAAATGGTCTGATTGGATTTAGGTAGAATAACACAATATTCAAAAGGAATAGGGTAGAGGGTGAGAAAATCATTGAAATCCTCCTTTGAAAGTTCACAAGTTTGAGTGGCTATGGAATCTTTCGCACTCATAATTAAAAAGATGGTGATTATTATCTTACCTCGGAGATAGATGAGTAGCAGTTCGAAGAAAGTAGAAAAGAAGATGATGACGACGGTAAAAGGAAAAGAGGAGTTTATGGCAAAGTATTTATAGGTAAATCTCAACACCTTTACGACCGTCTACGTGTAAAGCATCAGGGGTCATTCGGATTTCAAACTAGATGAAAAAGTGGGATAAGACATTTACGATTACCCAGGAAGACTATTAAGTAATCTTCATT